>JAXIVD010005412.1:0-2500 GCA_036785275.1 Cancer borealis
CATATAAAAAAAAATCCTTCATGGCGTCGAGTGTTCTTGAGTTTATGATTAAAGGGATTTTTTTAATACTTTTATTCTTTCATTTTGTTTCACGACCAGAAGAAAATTTTGTAGTAGTAGTAGTAGTAGTAGTAGTAGTAGTAGTAGTAGTAGTAGTAATAGTAGTAGAAGTAATAGTAGTAGTAGTAGTAGTAGTAGTAGTAGTAGTAGTAGTAGTAGTAGTAGTAGTAATAGTAGTAGAAGTTCGTAAAATTATCTCTTTTCTTTAGCGTCGCATTTTTTTTAAAGTTTTGCAGTTTTGGGATGTGTTCTTCTCTAAAGTTTCGTTCCTTTAGCCGAGTCTTTGCCTAACTTTCGTTCCTTCAGCCTTGTCCAAGCTCAGGTTTCTAAATTAACTTAACTACCTAAACAAAGAAAGAAAGAGAGAAGTCTAGGAAAAAGAGACGAAGTGGAGCTGCAAGAAAACAGGTAAATAAAGGACAAACGAAGAACAAGAAGTGGATATTACATGATGATAAAAGATTTGAGGCAAAATAACAATAAAAAAAGGAATTCAAGCTTAGAAAAAAAAATTAGAAGCAGATGTAGTCGCAGTAATTTCAAGAAAGTAAAAAGGAAAGAAGGAAGGAAGGAAGGAAGGAAAAAGACAGTTCGCGTATGTATATTAATGCATAAAATACTCACATAAGGGGAGGAAGCTTCAGGCATTTTCATTGACATCATCATCATTATCATCATCATCATCATCATCATTATCATCATCATCACAATAATAGTTACTTATGCGAAAATTTAGGCGAGGTGAGGATGAAAAAGAGACGCATTACATATTCTAAGTAAATTATGACCATCACGAGTGTGTTTATATAAAGCTTATTAACACACTGCAATTATTAACACTTTCTTTATTAAACAGAGTGAGTACATTAAACAGCAATATTTACGTACAGGTTAGCGAGGCACCAGTGTAAACATCAGATAAAGACAAAATATTGAATTAAGATACATTACAGAAACGAGTGAGACATAGATATGAATAATGAAAAGCGAGTTAAATCAATGTAAATATCTGAAAACGAGAGGCTGAAGCAATAGATTAACACACATGACTGGACAGGTAAAGATGGACGCAAAGGTGAATGTTAATGAGGTAAACTAATCGACGAATGGACAGGAATTAACGTAAACCGTTTTAAGTTGATGGAAGGGGCGAGAAAATAGGAGGCGGGAGGGAGAGAAGAAAATGTGTCTATAAACTGGACGAAAATGACGTGAAATCTTATTAATTCTGAAGACATTACTACGAGAAGGAGAGAGAGAGAGAGAGAGAGAGAGAGAGAGAGAGAGAGAGAGAGAGAGAGAGAGAGAGAGTCTGGTTTGGCCCGTCATGAATCTATCAAGTCACGATGTTATAAATCTTTTAGGATATACGTTCCTTTTTACCTGTCCACGAGTCTCCTCTCCCTCATACCTGCGAAGCGACGCGTGGAAATGTTTAATGTTAATAGAAGTGAGGAATGAGGGAAAGAGTTCAATACATTTTCCTTCTTTTAAACTTCACATTTTCTTTAATATATCGACGAAAGATTTGTAATTTGATATCATGTATGTATTTAAGTTTACCTGTATAGATTTATAATTATATATATTTATCCTCTCTCTCTCTCTCTCTCTCTCTCTCTCTCTCTCTCTCTCTCTCTCTCTCTCTCTCTCTCTCTCTCTCTCTCTCTCTCTCTCTCTCTCTCTCTCTCTCCCTCAATTATTCTTCACTCACGCTTCCCTCTTCACCGCCACGTCCTCGTCCTCGCCGCGCCCATAACTCGACGTCGGTTCTGCTGAGTTCCCGCATAATGTCATCGCGTGTTTCGAGAAAATTTAGCTCAGGGATTCAACTCAAGTCTCTTAAAGCTACCCAGATTAGTTCCCTCGCCTCGTAGAGTGTGAAGGAAGAGAGAAAGGAGGGAAAGAGAGGACAAAGAGGAGAAGGAGATCGTGGAAGAAGAGGAAGAGGAGGAGGAGAAAGAGGAGGTGTCTCGCCAGTGTATCTAAGTAAAGGTGTTTCAGTTCAGAGTTTTGGTGAAGCGACAGAAACGTCACATGGAGTTGTTTCAGTTTCTCTTTTCTGTGTGTCCTTGAAAGCCGCCGTTGAGGACTCGCTAATGCCCTAACTCCCTGATTTTATACCGAATTTCCCGTCTTTAATGCAAGAGACGGAGTATTTCAACTAAATTTGTCAAGTGGAAGGAAAAAGTTGGACCATTGGCTAACAAAGTTGATCCGCGCTCTGCCATTGGCCGCTGCGATCCTGCATTCTGATTGGCTGTCGGCATTAGGGTTGAGGACAAGCACTAGCGCGTGAACGTCAAGATTTTTAGGTGAATATTTTATCTTAAAGTGTTAGATTTGATTTATTTATCATGACGAGTATTTCCATAAAAGTTAGGCTACTGACTGTCTTTATTGTTGTTTACTGTTGGTTGTATTTGTGTGTGTGTCTGTC
>JAXIVD010005412.1:12500-27500 GCA_036785275.1 Cancer borealis
CTCTCTCTCTCTCTCTCTCTCTCTTTATTTTTAGCATAACATGTGTTTGCTCTCCTTACAGACGGTCTGAACGAGGTGACGGCCGAGATGAGCCTCCAAGTGCGGTTGGTGACGGAAGCGATGCTCTTCAACTCAGTGACGGTGAGACTCGAGGACATGACGCAAGAGGCCTTCCTCTCGCCCCTCCTTGCTTACTTCGTGGACGGACTAGCTGCTATCATCCCTGTCCTCGTGAGAACATCTATATCTTCAACATTCAAGTAGGTTTTCAAGTTCAAGTGTGTCTGGTTGTTTTACGTTGCCTCTTATCATAGATATTAGCTAAATATCCACACTTTCTGTCTTTCCCTCTGAAATATTTTTTTCGTATCTATAGCAGTTCCGAACAATACGTTTCACGTAATTATAACTATTACTAAGTTGTACATCGCTCTTTTTACATTAGGGTATTTCTAACACCACATTAAAACTTTCACTTAAATCCTTACTTATTGAATTGAATCATGCATAAAGCATATACTCTACCCAGTATCTGAATCCATAAAAAAATTCTTACATACTATTAACTCTAATTCGTATGTTTGCCAGCAGGATGATACAGATGTCGAATCCAGGATTCTCAATGTGAGCTTCTCAGCCAAACGACCTGATGTGCATGGAGAAGAGTTCTACCAACCACAATTTTTGAGAGAACGTGTCTACCTCCATCGGGCATCTCTGGCCAAACTGGCTACTGTCAAAGTAATTATCTCTCTCTCTCTCTCTCTCTCTCTCTCTCTCTCTCTCTCTCTCTCTCTCTCTCTCTCTCTCTCTCTCTCTCTCTCTCTCTCTCTCTCTCTATATATATATATATATATATATATATATATATATATATATATATATATATATATATATATATATATATATATATATATATAGGTACGACATTTTTACTCTTGGCGCATGCGCAGAAGCGAGGTTTCGTTTCTTCACATGCTTCGGGTTGCTTCAGGTTTGCTGTCAAAAATCTGTCGTATTTCAGACCCCTATCACGTAGGCTGACGTTTTTAGTTCTCAGATTCCCGTGATCTGAGGTGTTGGATTTAGCGTGCGAACTCAGGATCCAGAACCGGGTTACGATGGCTCAGCAGAACCCAATGATTGAATGTGATCCCGCTCGGGAGTTGGTGACGTGACCAACATAAGGTTAAGGCGAGTTAGTCTGTGTTGATGGTGGCCATCTTGCCGCATATTTCTAATTCATCACATTTTGCTTCATGTCACGGTTCTGCAGTGATGTCGGAAGGTTGACTAAGGTAAGCAGAAGTGGTTGGTTATATTTAGGAGTAGATACGAGCTGAACATCGTGAAGGACTGGTGAAATGTTCGATGTTATTGACAGACGAGGAGGAATACG
This sequence comes from Cancer borealis, assembly GCA_036785275.1. NCBI lineage: Eukaryota > Metazoa > Arthropoda > Malacostraca > Decapoda > Cancridae > Cancer > Cancer borealis. The sequence goes on from JAXIVD010005412.1 coordinate 13,900, forward strand.
AATCTCTTCCGGGCTATTTCATGTAATCTTTTATGTAGGGAACACAGTGGTTATTCAAGCATTTAAAACTAAAATCATTAAGAAAAAAATTGCTTTGTTACCATAATCTTCCCAGAGCTGCAGTTAGATAAGCCTAACCTAACTAAACTGAAGCTGTTACAAGCAGATTAGAGCTTCAAAAAATTGAGCCAAACGTACCTATCTCCCGCATCAAGCTGGCTTCGTGCTCCACTTAAAAATAAGACAATAAATGTTCATAGTTTATCCGCGGGAATGTGTGCTTTATCCAGGAATGTGCCTTTTCTCTCACTGACCGTGGACTTGCACTGAATGCGGCGGCCAATATTGTTCATTCCAACTTTTGAGCATTAAAAAATACGGCATTACTGTTTGAGGTGATCTAAACAAGTTTTTGAGGTTGAATTTGCAGTGCATTATAAAGGTAAAGAGATATTGAGTGGTTAAAGAACCGAATCTTAACCGACGGGGTTAGATGGGGTATATATGTACTAAAACTACCTCTACTGTACAGGTGCTGCCCTTTGATGACAACTTGTGTGTGCGAGAGCCGTGCCTCAACTATGAAGAATGTCTCAGCGTCCTCAAGTTCGGCAATGCATCAGGTTTCATCTCTTCTAACACCATCCTCTTCCGTCCCATCTACCCTGTGAATACCTTTGCTTGCAGGTGCCCTCAAGTAAGTCAACCGTCCGGAAAAAATATTGAATACTTACCCAGTAATCATGTGCTCAGGGCTCTGCAGTCAGCACATTTATGCATTTTATGGTTTATAATGTGAATGATATAGCTTTGCTCCCATACGCACAAAAACATGCATGGATTTTTTTCTAAATAATTCCTAATGAGCTGTGTCTGCAGGGTTTCACTGGCATGCGGGAGCACTATGTGTGTGACACAGAAGTCAACTTGTGCTACAGTAGCCCCTGTGGCAACCATGGCACTTGTATGAGAAGGGAAGGTGGCTATACCTGTGTCTGTATTCCAGGCTACACAGGTTAGTGGACCTCCTTTTTTAATGCTAATTGTTCCCAACACCTAAGTTGATACTGACGGGAATCTAATCCTTGTTACATCTCTTCAGGAAAGAACTGTGAAGTAAACATGCTCAGTGGGCCATGTGTGTCAGAAGTGTGCAAGCATGGCAGCAAATGCAAAGTTGTTAATGGTGAAGGAGGAAGCTCTGGTGGGTTTACCTGCACCAACTGCAGCCGCTCACTGTACCACACCTCCACCTGTGAGCTGAGGGCACGGCGCTTCTCCAAGGGTACCTTCCTAACCTTCCCAGCTCTCAAACAACGTCACAGACTTCACATTAAGATCAGGTGAGCATTTGTGATAATGTCCTCATAAAGGAAAATTTCCTATTAAATAAGTGATGAAAAAGAGCAGGAAATTAATTAATTGGGAGCTTTAATAACCTAAGAATCATTGAGATATATGGGGATAGATTGGAAGGGATCTAAGATGAATACTGATAATGATTACCACACAGCTGCAAGTTTATTTGCCAGTAGCAGAGAAAACAAAGAAAGGAAAAAAAGATGATGGATGTTTTTATTGATAAAGTTTCAAGTTCACAGCTTACCCAATCTCATCCATTTGTTTGTGTTGTTGCAGCTTTGCTACACGGGACCCCAATGGTCTTCTATTGTACAATGGCCGTTACAATGAAAAACACGATTTTCTGTCCCTGGAGGTGGTGGACGGTGAAGTGATATTTTCGTTCAGCCTGGGCACAGTCACTACCCGTGTGTCAGCCTCTCTACCTGGCGGGGTGCATGACGGGAATTGGCACACTGTCGCTGTTGAATACTACTATAGGGTGAGTCTTTGTACAGTGACTCTTGCACTAGTGTGGTGTTTGCTTGCAAGTTTAACTATTGTTCCTTTTAGTGTATATGTAGGCAATATTATAACTATTTTTTCCTGGTCCAGAGCGCCACTATCAGCCTTGACAACTGTGACACGGCTCTTGCTGTGAGATTTGGAAACAAGATTGGTGAATACCACTGTGCCAACACGACTGCTCAGATCCTTGATTCAAGGTAATTACATCCATCTTTCATTCTTCAACATGTTTAAACATTGTATTGAAATTTTTTTGATTAAGCTTACATTGATGAGTCCATGTATCTCAATGTTATATCTCATCACACATTTATGTGAAGTGGTTAATGACAGTAACACATTTGATAATTGTCTGGATGCTACACCTCCACCTTCCCTTTCGGCCCACCCATCACAGATGTGCCATCCTCACTGAATCCTGCCATCGCTTCCTGGATGTGACAGGACCCCTGCAGGTTGGGGGGCTGCCTCAGCTGCCCACCACCTACCAAGTCCAGCACCAGTACTTCCATGGCTGCATCTCAGACCTCTACATTGATCATAACTTTATTGATCTCAACTCGTGAGTGTCAGCTCTTGTGGAATCTGATAGGATCTCTTGTATCAAATTAGTTGATCATGACCTTGAACAAAGTTGAATTACAATAAGTTTGTTTAATACAGTTAAATAATAAATAGTTATTTAATGTTAGTATTTGTGTAAATGCAAGTACAAATACACAAGTTTTGTAACAGATTTTGTGTATAACCTTAAGATTAATGTCTTTCATCAAAAGGCCTCAAATGCGCCCAGATAGTGTAATGGTTAGCAGGCTCGGCTCACAACTGAGATGTTCTGGGTTCAAATCCCAGGCGGGTGAAGACAAAATGGGTTTGTCTTTTTAAACGCTGTAATCCTTGCTCACCTAGCAGTAAAATTGGTACAGGAGTAAGCCGAGGGTTTGTGACCTTACAATCCTGGCAGGAGCGAAAGGCTGGAAATCCTATTCTCCTGTGTGAGTTTGTGTGTGTACCGAGGGTCAGACGTTGGTTTACGAACAGAAAACGAATATAAAAATAATGGACAACTTTAATGATGAATAAAATAAATAAAGTACTCGCTATATCCGTGGTGGTGCTCTTACAAATGCTTATCCACCCTTAGCGACACAAACAAACATATACCTTAACACAAATACTCCTATTCTATCCTACCTAACTATACGTGAGGGAACTGATGGAAAACGACCAAAATACACTCACGCCACAAATATTGTTTGAGAGTCACTGGGTCCTTCTGGCCGTCGTCCTTGTTTGAGAGGCAACTCCACATGCAGCCTTCGTCAAACACCAACCGAAAGTCAGTCTTTTGCTGGTCCTCTCGGCAGCTGTCTGGAGCGGGGTCACGGAACACTAGTGACTGACCTCCCGCCCAGACCGGTATATATATCCTCAGTTCCAGTGACGTCACGCGTTTTTCCCATCATCCTCTTTCGCTAGTAGTACCTACTCTAACCATAACAAGGTATCTTAACGAGCGTCGAGAATACGAGGATTTACCGGTGATTCCGCAAAGGAATCACCGTAATGATAGTTGGCCCGTTGTACTCGGTACACGGCTTTCCTCTTTAAAAAAAATAAATCCTCGTATTCTCACACTCGTAAGAACATGAGTTTATATATTATCAACATAAGTCGGGAACGGTCTTCTTCTTCTTCTTCTTTCTTCTTCTTGTCTCTATGCAAGACTTCCGAGTCAGACGTGACTCGACCTCCTGGTCGGAATAGGTGAACCCAACTCCCAACCAGTCCTGGCAAACTGAGCAGGGTGGTGATCCTCGACGGGGTCTCACCAAAGCCTTCATCCATGGGGGGTGAACTTCCAGTCCTTTACCTGGGCACTACAGAGCCCCCAGGACTGCGGTGATCTCTGCTTCAGCTGCGGGACCAGTTTACCAGTTCGGCATCTCCTCGCCGCTGCAAAAGAGTTTTTATAGGCAGTAACCTTTCCTTTAACCACCCAGGGGTCTACTTACTACCATCTCTCCCTCTCAACACTCCTCTAGGAATTCCTCACAGGGCTTCGGGCTCTGCGTGGTTCCTCCGTGTCATCCTCATCCTCGGAAGGAAACACGATCTCGCTCATGTCGACTATAGAACCTCCATCACCCACAACTAGTGTTAACTTGTCCGCGGCACGGTGGATGGTGTCGCCGTTGACAGAGAGGTGGTGGGTGGTTGTAATGATGGTTGTAGTAGTAACTGCCTCGTCCACCCTCGAAGTGGAGGAGTGTGTATTTGGCACCACCATAGTCGCCCTCACGTATAAGTTAATATCCCTAACTCCCGCGTCACACTCATCCGACGTTTCAATTTAAAAAACATAGCATGGGCTTTCCGTTTCATTACCGTGGGCACCACCAACGAATCGAGCAAGGTGTTATTTCTTTTCTGTTTAGAATAATAAAGGACTCCATCTTCCTCTGATCGTGATGACCGACTTCTGAACACACTGGTTTTATTGCTCCACCAAGCGCTTGTTCACCCACTTCTGTTATTTCCTCCTGGGGAAACCACGAGTCGCCTAACAAGTCTATCTGAGAATTCATAATTAAAATTTAATTGGAGGGGGGAAGGACGCCCGGCGATCCGAAGACCGCGACTCACTTAATCTGGGGACAGGTGCCCGCATTGGAGACTTTGAGCGTATTAGTCCACTAACACTATCACTAACACTTAAAAAAAGAAAACAATGCATCACTATTAACTCTACGTAACTATTCTAATCACCAATCACTACTCTGTAAGGGAATAAAAAATTAACTGGAAGGGGGGCTAATTACCTATTTAACTAGCACTACGTAGCGTCCTCCGGACAACGTGGGCTGATGCGTAATTTGCATCTACACCGCTGCAACCACTGTACCGAGGGTCAGACGTTGGTTTACGAACAGAAAACGAATATAAAAATAATGGACAACTTTAATGATGAATAAAATAAATAAAGTACTCGCTATATCCGTGGTGGTGCTCTTACAAATGCTTATCCACCCTTAGCGACACAAACAAACATATACCTTAACACAAATACTCCTATTCTATCCTACCTAACTATACGTGAGGGAACTGATGGAAAACGACCAAAATACACTCACGCCACAAATATTGTTTGAGAGTCACTGGGTCCTTCTGGCCGTCGTCCTTGTTTGAGAGGCAACTCCACATGCAGCCTTCGTCAAACACCAACCGAAAGTCAGTCTTTTGCTGGTCCTCTCGGCAGCTGTCTGGAGCGGGGTCACGGAACACTAGTGACTGACCTCCCGCCCAGACCGGTATATATATCCTCAGTTCCAGTGACGTCACGCGTTTTTCCCATCATCCTCTTTCGCTAGTAGTACCTACTCTAACCATAACAAGGTATCTTAACGAGCGTCGAGAATACGAGGATTTACCGGTGATTCCGCAAAGGAATCACCGTAATGATAGTTGGCCCGTTGTACTCGGTACATGTGTGTGAGTGATATGTATGTTATGCACCATCACTGGTGTCGTACGCATTAATTAAGAAGAAAAAAATGCAGTAGAAGCTGGACATTGTACTTTCAAAAAAAATTGTAACCAATTTACTTGTTACAGGTTTGTGGCTGATAATGGGACTTATCCAGGTTGCCCCGAGAAGAACAGCTTCTGTCGCTCTCATCCATGCCAGAATGGAGGGTCCTGTAGGGAAACATTTGGCACATACATATGTTCTTGTCACATAGGATGGGGTGGCAAAGACTGCTCACAAGGTTTGTCCTCTGTCTATCTATATATCTATAGTCGCTGATGCATATAGTCTATCTATCTATCTATAGTCTCTATTGGCATACAAACATACAATAAAAGACCCAAAAAAGTTTCATCATCAATGTATATATGTAATGCCTTGCATCCCTCTGTGAAGCCTCAGAAAATGGCCATGGCAAAAATGTCTCTAGAATACCTTGTCCCTACAAGATTTCCATGAATACCATACTGTAGCTACACATTACATTTACTACTCCAGTCTCTTTGACACTGAGAGATCCCTTTCTTTTTCCTTCATAATTTGGTTTATTTTTGGTGTCAGCTGTGGAAGTGGTGAAGCAGTTTTCTGGAGATGGCTTCCTGGTGTTCAGTCCTCAGCTACAGACCATTCAGATGCCTTGGTTCAACAGTCTCTCCTTCCGCACCAGAGAGCAGTTTGGTCTCCTCATGATGATACATGTCGGAAAGAACACAAGCAGCATTATAGAAGTGAGTGGAGATGAGAATGGAAATCTTATTGTGGAACCTCATACCAATACCTTGAGCTTAAAGTTAAAAGAGGAAGTTCATTGTTTATGATACTGTAATTTAATTTATGTTAAGTGATATGGCTATATATTAACTGCATCTCTTTTTATTATGATATCTTATTAACCTGAGATAACTTTCCCCAGCTTATGGAAGGTCACATCCAATATCGGTATGAGAATGCCACACTCAGGCTGAAGGAAGCAAGGGTCGATGATGGCAGGTGGCATCATGTGGAGATCAAGTGGATGAGTGGCGAGGTGTGGATCAACCTAGATTATGGCAACCATGAGGACACCTTGAAAGTGAATGCTCAAGTATCCAATCATTACATCGGAACAGTGTCAGTCGGTGGTGTACAGCCATCAGACCAAGCCAAGGTTACAGGCTTCAAAGGATGCATTAAGGTAATTTTGATTCATGTTTTTAAAATCTTGAAATATTTGCTTATGATTTTATTATTGGAAGTTATAAGAACATATGTAATTACAAAATAGTTATTAGTTGGTTACATATAACATTTATGTAGTGACCTGTAAGCAAATATTCTATTTTTTACTGAATAATGGTTGTTTTTTCTATTGTTTTTCATCATGAATAACTTAACTTGTTACTTCTTTTATATCTGAGGAAATTCTGGATTAGTGATTTGGGAGTTCATTCAAAAAGAAAGTCATGGGTAGCTTTCTTTCATTCTCATATCAGTCACCTTTAGTTCTTTATGGAAATGTATATAAAAATTTTAGCTTAATATGAATTTTGTGTGAAAGATGTTTCCTTTGGTCTCATTGCAGGATGTATGGGTTGGAAGCAGCAAGAACACCTGGCTCCGTCCTACCTATGAAGATAACGTGAGGGATGGGTGTGTGGCCTCAGACCCCTGCACCTCCCGCCCCTGCCCACCCAATTCACAGTGCATCAACACTTGGCAGGGCTATGAGTGCCAGTGTGATAATGGCTACTATGGTGATGAGTGCTCGAATGTGTGTGACCTCAACCCATGTAGTAACAATGCCACCTGCACCCATGACCTACATTCTCAAAAAGGATATCGCTGCGAGTGTCCGTCCTACGCATTTTCAGGTGGGATTATCAAAAAGGAAGAGTTTAAATGATGCTGATATTCTTTTTTCATTCATGCCCAGAATTTCCAAATTAGGATAAAACTCTTTACTTGGGAGACTTGGTACACATGAAATATTGACTGCAGTAGAAATTTATTACATGATGAATGCATGTGAAGGAAGAAGAATGGATGGTGAAAGTAATGAAAGTTTGTATAACCAATATGATTTGTCTAGTAAAGATGAAGGAATGGAATGTATAGTGATTGAGAGAGCCAAATGTAGCGTCCTAAAATGGTTTGGCCTCATAGAAGAAGTGCTAGAAAGTTAAATGACAGAGTGTACCTGAATAAGGTAGAGGTGATGAGTGTAAGAAGGAGACTTTCATTGAAATTGGAGGACAGAGTGCTAGAGTATGTGGGAGAAAGGGAAGATAACAGATTGAAAGGATTATAGCATTGAAGAAAGGGATGTAAGGACAATTAAATGGAAACTCTTGTGCATGGCCATCCCCTAGGAGGAATTTTTAAGAAGCATCAGATTGATACAAATATTGACTCAATACAGACTTTTGAACAATATTTACTTGCTTTCTAGGTGAGTATTGTGAAGTGGTGCTGGACCAGCCTTGCCCAACCAACTGGTGGGGCTACCCTGTGTGTGGACCATGTCATTGTAATGTGGATAAGGGATATGACGGTGACTGCAACAAGACAACTGGAGAATGTCGTTGTGAGGTAAGAAATGTTTTTCTTTTCTTGTTTATAAATACTCAGAATTGATAGACTGATGAATGAATTTTTTTGTGCTATATCCACAATGCCAGTTTGTTATGCATATTGTTGAACTTCCACACTGAGCCTAACTTGTTACTTGCAGGAGAACCATTATCAGCCAGAAGACTCCGATGCTTGCTATGACTGTGACTGTTACCTGGTGGGGTCATATGGTGGTGCCTGTGACCCAGTTACCGGCCAGTGTCATTGTCGACCCGGGGTTATTGGGCGTCGCTGTGACCAGTGTGCCAACGCCTTTGCTCAGGTCACCATTATGGGATGTGAAAGTAAGTTGCATGAGTCTTAAATCTACATATCTGATTAGCTATAGTATAAGTATATTGTGAATTTATTAGGTCTGGACTCAATTTTATTTTAGAAAGTTAATTCCCTTGCTGTAGTGTTGTTATCTAGCAATCACTGTCATGTTCACTGCTAGAAAGTTCTTGCAGGTTTGTCATCTTGCTATAACATTCTTCTCTACATATTTTTTGGTTGTAGCAAAAATAGAGAAGTAATGAGCGTTTAGTGTAATTGTCATGTGTGCACTTGAAAAACTGGAAGATTATCATAAAGGATTGCTTTGCATATGATCAAGTGGCTCTCCATTTTGAGTGGATTATCTATACATTTTTTAAAATTGTTTACATGGTACTATTCTTTTTATATTCAGTGTGGTTTTTGTCTTATTTCTGTTATGAAAATTATTTCTACAGAATATTTTGTTTTTCCTTCAGTTGTTTATGATGGGTGTCCAAAGAATTTTGCGGATTTAACATGGTGGGATGAAACAAACTTTGATGGAACAACAGTGCAGCCATGTCCCTACGGTGCCCAGGGACAAGCTTCTCGGGTGTGCCACAGGGAGGTGGGTTGGGGTCTGCCTGATATGTTCAACTGTGTTTCCGACACCTTTATTGAACTGAGAGACTTGGTGAGTACAGCTGCCTTTACCTTTTGTATTTATAGTGTCTTGGCGACCCTCTTTTAATGAGGATATTTGCCAGGTATATAGATAGATCAATAGATTAATCGAGTGAAAGACATACACAATAAGTGACTGTTGCTCAGTAATGTGAAGGTGTTTACGAATCAGTTACATACGTATAAAAGTTTGTGTCTCATGCAAAGCAGGATAGAAAATAGTTTAGCTTCTCTATATTTTTCTTCTAAGCAGCCTGGTGGTATTTACCTAGTTGTAGTATACAGGGCCTGAGCTACACTCATGCGGTCCTTTCTTCGTATCCATATTTGTCCAGGTTTTCTTTCAGTTGAAATACATTCTTTACCATTATCACCTTGATCAGATCATGTGCAGAGAGGGAGAGGGTTATGTGCTTATGTTGTCAGGGATAAACCTGCTTTTGCTGTAAGGTCCTGATGTTTAAGTGATGTCTAGCCCCACATCATGGATGACCACTCTGTAGTGGAAGTGGGGAGATTGATCTCTTTTCCGTGAGGGGCCAAGGGAGCTGAATGAGAGGATTGATGTGTGTTTGTGCACCTTGTCTTGACTACACTCCTTTTAGGGGATGTTGGCCTGGCTTATAGATAGATAGATTGATATTAAACTCATCTAGGTACCAGCTTCCATATACGGAAAGCTTATACCAGAAAAGTATAATAGTGAGTGTGCTTTGGTTGGTTGTGTAGCAATTATAGTGAGAATATGTAAAGCAAATGTTTCTCCATCACTTTTCCTGCAGCTGGAGAGATTGGAAAGTGAAGAGCTGGAAGTCACCACATACTTAGCCAAAAAGATCTCAGAGGACCTTAACTATGCCTGTTCAGTCACTCCCTCCATGTGGGGGTCTGATGTTCTCATTGCCTCACGACTCCTTATCCTCCTTTTGGAGTACGAGACTCACCAGGAAGGTCTCAACCTCACACACAGACAGGAGCGTCATTATGTTCAGGTGAGTTACCCATTTTCTCATATTTTCAGAATCCTCTTTTTTCCTTATTTTCTTTCCTTTATTTGTTGTTTTCATCCCATTGTTCTTGAAAAAAGATGATCAGAGAATCCCCCTCTCACATTGTTCTTCCTATTAATTCATGAATTACATTATTCTTCCTTTTAATTTATGCTGCATTCTTATTTCTTTTATAAACAATATTAGTATAACATTATGGTTTATGAAATATATAAAAATGCAATAGTGAAATGAGAGGATAAAGTGCTAGAGTACATGAGAGAAAAGAGAGAGAGAAACTTGAGATAATTAAAGTATGCAAGGAATTATAATGAAAGGAATGAATACAAACTCTTCTCTCTTCTGTCGTGGCCATCACCTTTGGGAGAATTCTAGGAACAGGTGTTGGATAGATTGATACATAAAATAATTTAACTGGAGAATTGTGAGTTAAAATTTGTCTTATTAGAGAATGTTTTTGTTGATTAAGGAATTCTTGTTATTGTAAAGACTTTATTGCATTGTGCTCTTTGCAGAATCTGGTGGAGTCTGCATCAGTGATCCTGCAGCCAGCCTATGGCCCACATTGGCAGCGGATCAATGGAGTGAGAGGCTTTGGTGCTGACTCTCTCCTCACTAAGATGGATGAATATGTGGCTACTCTTGCTGCCAGCCAAGGAGACACATACACCACACCCTTTGAGGTCCCCACTAAACATATAAGTAAGGGCACTGAAAATACCTTCCACAACTATTGGCTACGTACCTTCACCAGATATTACACTATTTAGTTACACTCTACATACTTACCTTCCTTGTTAGCTTGCCATATATCTATTTGTATCATTGTCTGTGTGTTTGCCAATCATCCTAATAATCCCAAATTTTACTGAAAACTAAATCAACACCATGCTTGTAGATTTGATCATGTTAGCAATAAGTTAAAAGGCTGAGCTTATGTTCCCAGACTAGCTTCGTCTTTTAGAGAGAGAGAGAGAGAGAGAGAGAGAGAGAGAGAGAGAGAGAGAGAGAGAGAGAGAGAGAGAGAGAGAGAGAGAGAGAGAGAGAGAGAGAGAGAGAGAGAGAGAGAGAGAGAGAGAGAGAGAGAGAGAGAGAGAGAGAGAGAGAGAGAGAGAGAGAGAGAGAGAGAGAGAGAGAGAGAGAGAGAGAGAGAGAGAGAGAGAGAGAGAGAGCCATCAATCATCTCTTTTTATGAGAGAATACAAAGGAGGGGCTTCCCAGACCCCTCGCTCAATGTAAAAACAAAGTCTACACCTTCAGTCCCTTAATCCAGTGGTATTTATTCTATGTTCTTTGCAGTTTTTGGAATGGACACTGTGTCTGCAGAGGAACTTTATGGGTACAGCCAGTCTGGGTTTGTGGTGGGTCACGATGACAGGGTGGATCATGTCATCATCCCAGAGACGTCCTCACTTGTTGACAAAAGTTACCCAGGCCAGGCGGAAGCATCAGTGATCGTGCCCAAGTACAACAACTATCTCAAGAACCAGGAAGTGTGGGCTCATGCCACCAACATCCGCATTCCCCTCTCCCTCCTCGGCATACCTGACATCAAGCGCGGTAAGTCTTTTTTTTTACTGTGTACTTTAAAAGAATTTTCTAGGGTACTTAGTTTTTTCTTAGTTTTATAGAAGGCAGTTTTGAAAGATTGCAATGTGTGTGTTCCTATGCATGAAAATCTTAATAACAATTGACTTTGGTACTTAATTTTCTTTAATATATGAAGGAGGTATGCTGGATAGTCATTTACATTCTTCTTATGACAAAAAAAAAATCAACAAATGGAGGGTGACAAAATGAAAATGAAACTGAGAATAATGCTGTCATGTGATTCCTGTAACAGATGAAACCTCAACAACAGGCGTGCTGGGCAACACAAGAGCGGTGGTGAGTTATGTGGTGTTTCGCTCATTGGGAACACTGCTACCAGAGTCCTACAGCGCTAATGTGGAGCAACGATGGGGTGTGGGCCTGGCCGTGCGCTCCCCTGTACTTACTGTAGCCCTGCACACCTCCCACTCTGGCCTCCTGGATAACACACTAGAAGCAGATGTAAGACTGAGGTTCCGTCTGGGTCATGTGGGACGCCGCTCCAACCCTCAGTGTGTCACCTGGATCACCAAGCCTGACACGTAGGTCACTGCCTCGTTTAGTAGATGAGTACAGGTTTCTGTATTAAACTCCTCTAATGCTACACTCTTGAAATCCCTAAAGAAAGTTTTTTCTATTCGATGGACTGTGGGGTTTCATACTCATTTCTTTTTTCTATTTATATATTTATCCTTTTTTTCTACATGAAAAAAGGTTTAATTTTAAAAGGTTTCAAATCCTAATTGAATGGTTTTTGCAGAGGTGAAGGGCTGTGGACGAGGGAAGGCTGTGAGACGAGTGGTCCCGAGCCTGGATTTGGAGACTATGTCAATGATACATTCATCAACTGTACGTGCAATCACCTCTCCAGCTTTGCTGTTATTCTCAATGATGCAGAAGCAGAGGTAATTGAATGTTGTATGCACTATATATACAATGTACATTTCTATCATAAGATATGTCGTCCACCGTATAATGAATATATAGATATTACAGATATATAGATGCTGTCTATCACTATTTTACCACTTTTCATTCTTGACCACAAGCAGTTCCTTGCTGAACCTTCCATTGCCGAGGATGTCACAACCTACACTGGTCTGGTGCTGACTCTGGTGCTTCTAATGATGGCCTTCATTGCCTTCTGTCTGCTGCGAGGTGCCCAGACCAACTCCAACACCATTCACAAGAATTTGACAGCTTGTCTTTTCCTGGTGCAGTTGCTCTTCCTTGCAGCCCTCAAGATCAGGCATTTTCTTGTCCAGCAGGAGGTAAAGAAAGTGTTGTTAAATGTAGAGATGATGATTGTTTTTTATATTCATAAATACTGCAGCTTTAGTTTTGATTAAATTCATAAATACTGCAGCTTTAGTTTTGATTAATTGTTTATTGATTAAATGAACATTTAACTTACAGTAGTAAGTATGTAAGAAAGTACATACTTAATACCCTTTATTACCCTTTTCCTAACAGTTCCCATGTAAGCTTGTGGCCATTGGGCTTCACTACTTCTGGCTGTGTGTGTTCACCTGGCTGCTGATTGAGGGTGTTCACCTGTACCGGATGCTGACAGAGATGCGTGATGTTAATCATGGCCAGATGCGCTTCTACTATTCTTGTGGCTATGGTCTACCAGCCATCATTGTTGGATTGTCTGTGGGTGTGCGTGCAGACCAGTATGGCAACTACTTCTTGTAAGTCATCTCAACACTTGTACAATTACACTCAAATACTGCAGGTTCTTTATGATTATATAACCATATAACATGCAGGAACAAAATTTTTGTTCTTCCTAGTTCCTAAGACTGACAGTTTAAAGAACTGGAATGGTTGCCAATAATGCTTGTATGAAATAAGCACAAACTTTTATGTGCCTATCAATGTCAACTCTGTGGAACTGGGGTCAATGGGATTTAAGTGTGATATTAATTTTGAATAATTGCATATTGTAACGTAATATATCTAGTTACTTGTAAGGTGCTCATTTTCTTCTTTGTAACAGTTGCTGGCTATCCATCTACGAGTCAGTGGTGTGGGCGCTGGTGGGACCAATCTGTGTCATCGTCATCATC
>JAXIVD010005413.1:0-22500 GCA_036785275.1 Cancer borealis
GTAGCTTCATTAAGGTGATATAATTATTTTGGTAATGTCCTATCCATCCACACCAAAATGTTGTATATGTACCAAAAGGGATCATAAATGTTATAACTGTGAGTGTGCGAGAGAAAACAAAAAGTGTATAAATTGTAGAAAGGGAGATGGGTGCCAAAACCCCCGGGGACGTGACCCCCAGGGAAGGGAGAGGGAGGAGAGGCCAGATTGCGACCAGCGGCTACAGCAAGATGGGGATCTCCAACAAGCGAGGGATGCGGAGATGGCAATGGAGGGTGAGGACCCGCTGCCACCTCCACCACCGTCACCACCTCCACCACCACCGCCACCAACGCCGTCGCCACCAACGCCGCCGCAGCCGCCTCCACCATCACCGCCACCGTCATCACCACCGCAGCCGCCGCCACCGCCGCCACCACCACCACCACCTCCACCCAACTCCGATATGGCAAGAAATAGACATCGGAGACGGAATACCATATGGAAGGACTTAACAGGGGATGAAATCACCAGATGGGTGGATAAAGCCTATGGTGAAGTAGTTAGGTGGTCTACTGGCAAGCTTTTTGAACCGCCTAAGTGTGCTGCCACCACCACAATCACGAAGGAAATGGCTGTCCTCCTCACCAGCTACAACCAGGACACGCCCCTAACACCATTTGCTCTCAAATTGGTCTTTATCATGCCAAAGCTCTTCTTCCAAAAGACCTTTAAGGGGAGCAAAACAGGAGACAACGTGAAGGCAGTCAAGAGAAGAGTGGCGTTATGGCAGTCAAACAACCTTGATGTGCTTCTGGAGGAGGCCAGAGTCATCCAGAAAAGACTGCAAAGACCTGTCAAGACCGAAACACAAAAGGATAAAGCCCGTAACTTTGCCGACAGGATGCGGCAAGGCAACGTATCCTCGGCGCTGCGGACACTCACCGACAAGGAGTCTGGTGGTGTGCTGCCGCTCAGCAGGGACATCATCGACCAGCTGAAGAAGAAGCATCCTCCACCCAGCGAATCTGAGGGACTCCGACTGCACGGACGTCACACACCACCAAACGAAGTTATCTTCGACATGATAACCGCGGAGATGGTGTGGAAGAAATCCCTCCAGACCCACGGCAGTGCTGGTCCCTCAGGTCTGGATGCAAAAGGATGGCGCCGCCTATTGAGCAGCTCCATCTGTGGCAGTGGCGCTAGTGATCTCTGTAGTGCCCTAGCAGCACTAGCGAGGAAGCTTGCCACCACCACCTGTCACCATATCGACGCCCTCACTGCCTGCCGCCTTATTCCTCTGGATAAAAAGCCAGGATGCAGGCCCATTGGCATCGGCGAAGTCCTCCGTCGCATCGTGGGTAAATGCATCATGGCAGTTGTCAAGGAGGATGTAAGGAAGGCGGCTGGGAACCTGCAAGTGTGCGCAGGACACCAGGCAGGGGGGGAAGCAGCCATCCACGCCATGAGGGAGATCTACGCGGGAAAGGATTGTGAAGCGGTACTGTTAGTGGACGCATCAAATGCGTTTAATTCCATTAACAGAAAGACAATGCTTCACAATATTAAAATCAAATGTCCCTCTCTAGCTACATACGTAGGAAACACGTATGGTGAACCATGTGACTTGTTTGTAAATAGTAGTAGTAATAATTGTTTTAAGGTGCTCAAGTCAATGGAGGGGACAACACAAGGTGACCCAGTGGCCATGGCTATGTACGCAATAGGTCTCTCAGTGCTTCAGGATGTGATTGCGTTTGAAAACACCAAGGTGAAGCAAGTGGCATATGCCGACGACCTTTCGGGGGCTGGCACAATCTCAGACCTGAAAAGTTGGTGGGGATTGATAAAGGACAATGGACCCACCATAGGATACACACCCAATGCAGCTAAGTCCGTCCTTATTGTGAAATCCGAACTTTATGACCACGCTCTGGATATTTTCGGTGGTAGCGGGGTAATAATAACAAAGGACGGGCAGCGGCACTTGGGTGCTGTTATAGGAACAGAGGAGTTCAAGAAGGAGTTTGTAGGAGAAAAAGTGCTCGAGTGGGTGAGGGAGGTAGAAATCCTATCTGATATAGCTAGGACGGAGCCTCACGCAGCTTACTCTGCCTACACGCATGGCCTACAACATCGGTGGAATTACGTCATGCGCACCATCCCAGGCATCAGCCCTCTCCTCAGACCGCTGGAAAACGCTATAAGGAACACCCTCCTTCCAGCGTTACTGAGGTCTCCAGCACTGGGGGATGACGAGAGGGCCCTGCTCGAACTTCCACCAAGACTGGGCGGGATGGGGATCACCTCTCCTGAGAGGTTGGCAACTAGGGAGCACCTCAACTCCATCAACCTAGCCAGGTCCCTCACAGTAAAGATAGTTGCTCAGGACGCACACGGGGAAATAGACCAAAATGCGATCGCTGAGCAAAGGAAGCAAATTTCCCTAGACAGGCAACAAGAGCAGAAGACCAGCCTTGAATGCCTGAAGACCATCGTGCCTGCCGCGACTGTGCGAAAAATCCATATTGCACAAGAGACGGGAGCGTCTAACTGGCTAACGTCACTGCCAATCAGAGCAAGAGGCTTCAACCTCAACAAACAAGAATTTGTCGACGCCGTTGCTCTGAGGTATGGCTGGCCAGTTGAAGGACTCCCCAACATCTGTGCATGTGGTTCCCCCAACAACATCGACCACATCATGACCTGCAAGAAGGGGGGATTCGTGTGCATCAGGCACGACGAGGTGAGGGACCTGACAGCCAACATGCTCAGGGAGGTGTGCCATGACGTCGCCACCGAGCCGACTCTTCTGCCACTTGGAGGAGAAAACCTGCGGTTGAGGTCGGCAAACATCTCCGATGAAGCTCGAGTTGACGTCAGTGCTCGGGGGTTTTGGACGAGGGGGCAGAGAGCCTTCTTCGACGTCCGGATCTTCGACCCGATGGCAGCATGTCACCGCGAGCTCTCTCTGGAGGCTGCCCACCGTAGGAATGAGCAGGAGAAGACGAGAACCTATGGCGAAAGGATTCAACACGTCGACCACGGCACCTTCACGCCTCTGGTCTTCACCACGTCCGGCGGGATGGGCTCCAAGGCTAAGTGCTTCTACTCAAGACTAGCCGATTTGATGGCAGAAAAGAAGCACCAGCCAAGGAGCCATGTTGTCGCCTGGATGAGGTGCCGCCTCTCATTCTCCCTTCTCAGGTCTTCCCTCCTGTGTCTCCGGGGTACCAGGCACGCCACTCCCTCCACCACGGACATAAGTGACCTTGATTGCGAAGCCACAGTGGTAGAGAGTAGAATAGGGGTGGGTAGGTTAGGGGATTAAATAAGAATGTAAATATAGGGGTAGATGGATATGGTTAGGGGTTAGAATATTATGGTTGGATGCCACAGCCATTAGCGACCAGAGTTGGGGCTAATGACCTCCAATTTGTGGAGCCCATGCAAATAAAAAGGGTGGAGGTATCTTTAAATGTAGTAGTAGTAGTAGTAGTAGTAGTAGTAGTAGTAGTAGTGGTAGTAGTAGTAGTAGTAGTAGTAGTAGTAGTAGTGGTAGTAGTAGTAGTAGTAGTAGTAGTAGTAGTAGTAGTAGTAGTGGTAGTAGTAGTAGTAGTAGTAGTAGTAGTAGTAGTAGTAGTGGTAGTAGTAGTAGTAGTAGTAGTAGTAGTAGTAGTAGTAGTAGTAGTGGTAGTAGTACTAGTAGTAGTAGTAGTAGTAGTAGTAGTGGTAGTAATAGTAGTAGTAGTAGTAGTAGTGGTAGTAGTAGTAGTAGTAGTAGTAGTAGTAGTAGTAGTAGTAGTAGTAGTAGTAGTAGTAGCAGTAGTAGTAGTAGTAGTAGTAGTAGTAGTAGTAGTAGTAGTAGTAGTGGTAGTAGTAGTAGTAGTAGTAGTAGTGGTGGTAGTAGTAGTAGTAGTAGTAGTAGTAGTAGTAGTAGTAGTAGTAGTAGTAGTAGTAGTAGTAGTAGTAGTCATTGTAGTAGTAGTAGTAGTAGTAGTAGTAGTCATTGTAGTAGTAGTAGTAGTAGTAGTAGTAGTAGTAGTAGTAGTCTTTCTTTCTTTCTTTCTTTCTTCCTTTATTTCACAATAGCGAGTATACATTGTCGCATTGCATATAGTGACAAAAAAAAAAAATAAAGTGTTATTAAAGTGTGAACAACACTCTAAACGGTATGACAATGATTAAGATAAAAATACTAAAATATACAACGTAAGACATTAAGAAATATGAGAATTATTAAAATAGTTAAATTATGTACATGAAAAAAAAAATCACTTAAAAAGTAGACTAAAATCCATAATATAAACAAGGAGACCTTCTTCTTTCATGATTCTGTATGAAACGTATTCTTGATTTTATAATATCTAAACTTTCCTGAAAAACATTTACATTATATTCATTTTTGAAATAGTTAAAAAGATATAACATTGCAAGTCCATCCTTAATGTGAGGAACATTTAGCCTTAGAATAGGATGACATGACCTTAATAGTAGTAGTAGTAGTAGTAGTCATTGTAGTAGTAGTAGTAGTAGTAGTAGTAGTAGTAGTAGTAGTAGTAGTCATTGTAGTAGTAGTAGTAGTAGTAGTAGTAGTAGTAGTAGTAGTAGTAGTAGTAGTAGTAGTCATTGTAGTAGTAGTAGTAGTAGTAGTAGTAGTAGTAGTAGTAGTAGTAGTAGTAGTAGTAGTAGTAGTAGTCATTGTAGTAGTAGTAGTAGTAGGAATAAGAAATAGGAATATCATACTATGTAATAATGATAATAGTAACAATAATAATAATAATAATAATAATAATAATAATAATAATAATAATAATAATAATAATAATAATAACAATAAAATAATATGTAACAACTAAATAAACAATAGTAATAAGAATAATATTTTTTCTATACATCATATATCACCAGAGAGAGAGAGAGAGAGAGAGAGAGAGAGAGAGAGAGAGAGAGAGAGAGAGAGAGAGAGAGAGAGAGAGAGAGAGAGAGAGAGAGAGAGAGAGAGAGCTTGTTCTACTTTTAGCTTTCCAAAACACAACCTCCATCTTGTCCACTTCATTCCTATCATAACTAGAATGCATGGATAATTTGGGGCCAGTAAAATAGGACCCATCCGCCCCCCCCTTCCCCTATGTCCCTCCTGCACCCCCCCCTTACATCCCCTTACCCCCCATGGCTCCTCAAATCACGGACCATGTGCTAAAACCAGTATTTTTTTGCGGTCTATTTAGAGTACATCTGTGTGTGTGTGTGTTGTGTGTGTGTGTGTGTGTGTGTGTGTGTGTGTGTGTGTGTGTGTGTGTGTGTGTGTGTCTCTCTCTCTCTCTCTCTCTCTCTCTCTCTCTCTCTCTCTCTCTCTCTCTCTCTCTCTCTCTCTCTCTCTCTCTCTCTCTCTCTCTCTCTCTCTCTCTCTCTCTCTTTCTGGTAATATATATAATAAAAATATTTGCGTGTGTGAAGGGGTGAGTGTTACTGAATGCATAAATATAACTGTTGTTAGTGGTAGTGGTGGTGGTAGTGGTGGTGGTGGTGGTGGTGATATTACTACTACTACTACTATTACTACAACTACTACTATTATTACAACTACTACTATTACTACAACTACTACTATTACTACAACTAGTACTATTACTACAACTACTACTATTACTACAACTACTACTATTACTACAGCTACTACTACTAGTACCACAACTCATGTTATTATTATTCACATTTGGTAAAGTGAGAGAGAGAAAAAATAGATAGATGAGAATGAGAAACAAAGAAAAATACTAAATAAGTTAATAATTTTGTACGCGGAGAAAATCGTTTCCCGAATACAAAGTAAAGCTTATACTTGGGTTCTTGTTAATATTGGTCATCATTTTAAATTCAAGAAAACAGGATCAATACAGCTTGTTACAGCCTATTGAAGATGTACAACTCTAATTCAAATGCTCTTTCACGTTTTTGTGACGGAATTTTTTTTTTTTTTTTTTTTTTTAGGCCCGGAAATGTCAGGCAAAATTTACGTCAAAAACATTTGACGCCATTTTACTGCAAAACTATTGGTCCCAGAGCAATTTGTAGAGTTTGAAAAGCTCTATCAATGGTGCAATAATCCTTCCAATATCTCTAATAGCTTTGGAGGAAATCAGGAAGAAAGTAATGTTTTTGAAAAAGAATACATGTGACATTTTTTCGAGTGTTTACATTCCATTATCATTATACTATAACTCAAAATGCCAAGGGGTGTATGTAGCCACGACAATATTGGTCATCATTTTAAATTCAAGAAAACTGCCTCAATACAGCTTATCATTGCCTATTGAAGATGTACAACTTTAATTCATATACTCTTTCACGTTTCTGTGACGGAAATATTTCTTTTATTTCTTGGGTCCGAAAAATGTCGACCAAAAATCACGTTAAAATAATTTTACGGCATTTTACTGCACAACTAATTAGTCTTAGAGCAAATTTGCATTTAAACAAATCTGTAGAGTTAGACAAGAGCTATTAGGTAGTGCAATAATATATCCAATATCCCCAATAATTTTGGAGACAATGAGGAAGATAGTAATGTTTTTAGAAAAAAGAATAAATGTGACATTTTTTCAGTTGTTTACATTCCATTGTCATTATCCTATAGCTCAAAAGAACAGACATTTTCTGCTCTTTCTTTATTACTTTATACATGTCATACGTAAATCTCCTACTTTTCGAGCTATTGAATAAAGTGTCACCGGTGTGCTTCGCTGACATACATGCGGGAGACTTGGACTCCGTTATGTTGAGGGAGAAAATCGTTTCCCCAATACAAAGTAATGCTTATACTTCACGTCATGTCAACATAACCATACAGGCGTGCTAGGGTTACCGAGGGTGTGCTGCTCCTCTCACCCAGCAGCTGCCGTCACCCAGGCCCGAACCCACAACCTTCACCCCACCAGGCACTTAGTGCACCACTCACCCACACGATCCCAAGGAAGAACAGATGATCAAGAAACACACACACACACACACACACACACACACATACACATATACACACACACACACACACACACACACACACACACACACACAAAAAAAAAAAAAAAAAAAAAAAAAAAAAAAAAAAGCAAGCCTTCATGTAAACATAAACACAAGTATTCATAAATTGCTCTTTATAACAAAAATACATACATAAATAAAACCATATATAAAATAAACAACTAGATCAATACATACATACATAAATATAGAAACAAATACACACATCAAACAGAACATACACATGAATACACACAATGAGTATACACACATCACCTACATACGTACATGAATAAGATGCAATATGAAAACGTAATACAGTACTACAAAGGAATACATTAACGTAAGTATTGGTGCTACAGAGTCTATTTTTCAATGCCTACATAAAGCTACATAGCAAAATCTACAGACAGGAAGAAGGGTTAGGTGAAGGCATGCATGGGAACTGTACTGTGGGTATCTAAACATATATATATCAACGTTGTCTATGTATAAACTAACAACAGTGGCCTTGGAATTCTACGTCAAAAGTGAGAAAGGTATGCTGTGAGTTTGTTTTATAGCATTGCTCTTACTTACTTCGAGTCATTCTTGAGCAATGCTGGATTAGGAGGAAGGGGAAGGTGGATGGGAGACTAGATCCGCAAAATTGAACTAAATCGTTAAATCGGAGTCCAGAATCGCCATAGTCAAAGTTTCATCCGACAAAGTAATGAAATAAAAGTCTAGAGCAAGAAAATCAAGATCTCACTGAACAAAATCGCTGAATCAGAGACCAGAGCCGTGAACACCAAACATTTAAGGAGCAAAATACCCAAGAACACGGCACAAGGGAGAATTTTCCCCGCCAATCTGATAGCCAAAGAGACGTGCTTCCTCCATAAGCCAGTTCTTGGTTTTCCGGAGCAGTGAAGGGGGGAGCAAGTGGTGACCTTGGCTGAACACACTACCTAATGTTCTACCACTCCAACTACTGGAGCTGCTCACGTAACACACACTGCCACTCCTTCTAACCAGCTGTAGGTTATCCTGGGACGGTTTGCGCTTTGGGGATAAGGAGTTTGGAGCTGGGTCTGATGATAGGGCTGGGTCTGATGATGAAGCTGGGTTTGCTGATAGGGTTGGGGCTGATAATGAGGCTAGGGATGATGATGATGAGGCTGGGTCTGTTGATGATGATGATGAGGCTGGGTTTGTTATTGGTGATGATGAGGCTGGGTTTGTTGTTGGTGATGATGGGGCTGGGTTTGTTGTTGGTGATGATGGGGCTGGGTTTGTTGTTGATGATGATGGGGCTGGGTCTGTTGTTGGTGATGATGGGGCTGGGTCTGTTGTTGATGATGATGGGGCTGGGTCTGTTGTTGATGATGATGGGGTTGGGTCTGTTGTTGATGATGATGGGGTTGGGTCTGTTGTTGATGATGATGGGGTTGGGTCTGTTGTTGATGATGATGGGGTTGGGTCTACTCTTACTCCACCAGGGAAAGAGGTGGAAGTCTTCGAATTGGGTTTTTTCCGCGCTCTGCCAGTACGTTTGGATTCCATGTCACTGGAACTACGGTCTTGCATTCCCCTTCCCGTGTCTTCCTCTATATTGACCAGCTCTTCGCAACCCTCAAAGGCGTCAGACTCCTTGCTAACAGTCACTCCGCCTGCCCCGTTCCCAGCCTTAAACAGATCCCCGGCCACAGCTGATATCTGGACCGTGTTGGAATTCTTAACACCAAACAGACTACTGAGATTACTAAGATCACCCTCGCCAAGGAGACCCAGGAGTCCATTGAGGCCATCCAGAGCATCCTCAATCCCGCCGTCATGGTCCTTGGTGGCTTGTAAGTGTGGGCAGAACACCTCCAAGGATATAAAGTACATCAGCTGCAGTAGAAGTATTACGCCTGCCACAGCTAACGCGGCAAACACGTCCACGCATAGGCCGAAGATGTTAACGCAGCTTCCATCGGTGAAAGGTAGTATCCCCTGTCTGTCCAAGCCTCCACCTACGAAGCTGCTGCCGTGATTATCATACGTCCAAGGCAGTTTAAACTTGAGAAGGTTGTCGTAATTCCTGTGTGGGGAGGACAAGTGTGTGTTCTTACCGGATTACCATAATTGTCAGTGTTAGAAGATGACAAGTAGGACAACACATTCCACCCAATTCAGAAGTAACTAGTTTCTAGACGCTACAGTGTATATATCCAGTGAAGGCAGGTCACACAGGAGCAAGGCAGGCGAGGGAGGAATAGAGATCAGGACTTCGGATGAGGTGAGCTATGAGGGTTTGAAGTCTAGTGGTGAAATAAGTCAGAGATTCGTTACTATGTCAACAACTAGTTTAGAGGTGTATGTATGACCCAGAGACGTATCATGTAAGTACAACACAAACTCGTTAAACTCGTTGAAATTACTTACCAAACAAACGTAAGTATAAGTAGGTATATAAGTATTATATTGTCATTGTATATATTGAATGCATTGTACAGGGAAAATATGACTGTTAGAGTGAGTTTGGAACCGATTATTTGCAAGAAGATGTAATATTTCAGCGACAAGTTGGAACGGTGCTTTACTGTATAGTAAGTACCATTACATAGCACAATGTATTCATAAAATGGCGTCTGCATAACAATGAAGACTAATACTACCATCACTAGTACCACTACCATCACTACTACCACCACCATCACTACTAGTATCATTACCACTACTACCACCACCACTACTACCAACACCACCACTAGTACCACCACCACCACAAACTAGTATCACCACCACTAGTACCACAACCAATAGTACTACCACCACTACTACTACCACCACCACCACTAGTACCACACCACCACCCTCACCACCAGCACCATCACCCCCAACCAGCACCCCCACCACCATCATCACCCTCACCCCGCATTCCCACCCTCACCAACACCCCAACCCTCACCCCGCACGCCCACCCACCTTCCCTGGGCGCGGGGTTGGCCCAGTGTGCTGAAGAGGTACTCCACCACGCCATCAAACATGGTGGAATCAACGGCGTCCACGAAGCCTTCCACCAGCTGGGCATGGCGTGCGGCGCGGCTGTCCTCAAGGGCGTGGGTTTGGGCGTGAGGCAGGGCGTGGGCGTGGGTGTGAGGCAAGGCCAGAACCACGACCACGGCCGCCGCCCACACTGACACGGCACGCACCTAGAGGAGGAGGAGGAGAAGGAAAATTATTTACATGTGAGTAAATTAATAAATAAATTAATTAATTAAGAATTGCACGACAACCACAATCAATCGTTGGGGTCACACACACGCACACGCACACGCACGCACACACACACACACACACACACACACACACACACACACACACACAACTCACCATCATATGAAAACGAACCAGAAAAGAACCCACACACAAACACACACGTTACCCCCGTTGTGTATGTATTTATGTATGTATGAATGAGGCAAAGTAATACAAATCAAAAGTAATTAAAATGTCTACCCTTAATTAAGACACACAAACACACACACATACACACACAAAAAATCTATTAATAAATATCAAAAATTCCTGACTGTAGTTTAAAGTTAGCTGTATGTGACTAGGAGAGAGAGAGAGAGAGAGAGAGAGATAGAGATAGAGATAATGGGAGTGGGAGTGTGTTGTAGTGTGTGTATAAAGATGTAGTGAACAATACTGAAGGAAAACATACATGTACTCCACTATTTATACACAAACACACGCATCACAAAAACAATAAATCAAAAAAAATGTGCACATCTGTTACGGTTTATTCTCAGAAAATGGAAAGGAGACTAATAAACAATGTGAAAAGTAACTAATTTCCTCCTCCTCCTCCTCCTCCTCCTCCTCCTCCTCCTCCTCCTCCACAGCTGTGCGGCCCATTTTGTCGTAAAAAGGAAAATCAAGGCTCTAAGTTGTACATCAAAAGTTTATTGTTGTATTTTGTATGAGGATTAGGGTGGTGAAAACCGTATCAAAAGTGGGACACAACTGTGGTGAGAGAGAGAGAGAGAGAGAGAGAGAGAGAGAGAGAGAGAGAGAGAGAGAGAGAGAGAGAGAGAGAGAGAGAGAGAGAGAGAGAGAGAGAGAGAGAGAGAGAGAGAGAGAGAGAGAGAGAGAGAGAGAGAGAGAGAGAGAGAGAGAGAGAGAGAGAGAGAGAGAGAGAGAGAGAGAGAGAGAGAGAGTGAAAACAATAGATAACAAATAAATAATACCAGATTGGCACTAAGTAGAAAACAAGTACAGCACAACTACCTCACAAATATAGCAATAACTTATCCTAATCCACTCGAGGCGTCACTATAAAAATAAATCTAAGAACCTGCGCCAAATAACGGGCAAAGTCAAGTCCATCTAAGCCTCCATAAAGCTTACTGGCGCCAACAATTTATAAGGTAGTAAAAATAAATATATAAATAAATAAATAAATGAAAGATAGGCAGTCAGCTTGGAAGTGGACAGGCTGAAGATAGCGTTTAAAGATTGGATCCAAGTTTAAACGCGCTACTATTGGCTCTATTTCCCCTATGAAGAAAACGGAGCCAATAGTAACGCGCTTAGGCTTGGATCCGACCTACTCGTTGACTAGTGCAACAGTAGCTTTAGATAACGTCCAATGGATATATTATAATGTTTACTGACCTTTCAAAATGTAATCGCACGGAGCTGTAGGTTAGGGAGTCAAGTTGAAGTTTAATGAGGTTAAAATGTGAGGAAGTTCATAACGTTTCGACAGACATGAAAAAAATGCATAGTGAAAACGTAACTTTGCTGGTGGAGTCAAAAAAATGATAATGGTAATGGGAAAAAAAAAAACTTTCACCAAATATACAAGAAAAATATGAAAAATGAGAAAACAAAATGAAAATTAAATAAAAACACGGATTAAAAAAAAAAAACACGATATACACAAACCAAATTTCGATGCACTCCCTAACACCCCCTCAAAAAAAAGGGGAAAAAAAAAAGTCAAACACTCAAGGAAAATATATGAAAAAAAAACATGTGGTTCATGATCATACTGACTGAATTCTACCACCATATGTCCCTCCGACACACACACACACACACACACACACACACACATACACATACACATACACATACACACACACACACACACACACACACACACACACACACACACACACACACACACATACATACAGCAGCTGTGTTCCAGTTTGGTAACAATTTCGAGTGCGTTACCTTCGTTCAGCCACCCTAACACAGGTAATAAAGGTGTGATAAATATTTAGATGAAGGCTTTATCTTGCTATCTACGAGAAGGGAGGAGAGCAGGAGGAGAGCAGGAGGAGCAGGAGGTGGTAGTACTAGAAAATACGAATGATGAGTGTAATTTTCATTCATTTTCTTTGAATTTATAACTGTTATATACCATTTATTTCTGAACAAATAATTTCAAAAAAAAAAATTTAAGGAGTATAAAAGTGAGGCGTCCAAGACTTGACTTCACTCGTGCACTCACCTTTGTGTCATCAACTACCTACACCATATACAAACACACACAAACACACACACACACACACACACTAAGCAAATACATACATAAACATACATTACAACGATTGGGTGTACGTGTATATACGTTTTCAACTGTGTTTTTTGTTGTGAATAATGGTAAGTTATGTGTGTGTGTGTGTGTGTGTGTGTGTGTGTGTGTGTGTGTGTGTGTGTGTGTGTGTGTGTGTGTGTGTGTCTGTGCGTGCGTGCGTGCGTGCGTGCGTGCGTGCGTGCGTGGGTGGGTGGGTGGGTGGGTGGGTGGGTGGGTGGGTGTGTGTGTGGGTGTGTGTGTGTGTGTGTGTGTGTGTGTGTGTGTGTGTGTGTGTGTGTGTGTGTGTGTGTGTGTGTGTGTGTGTGTGTGTGTAACCTGGCATAGACGGGCAGCTGATAGAGATAATAGATGTAGTGTTACAGTACCAGAATGTCAACCCAGGGAAGGTAAAGGGAGGCAGGACAGACACAGAACTAGATGGAGAGTTGAGATTGTTGGAGTAACATGGAATAGACGGGCAGCTCATAGAGATGAAACACTTGAAACACTTGAAACACTTTATTATGCTTACATATATATATGATTTTACAACATGAGGATTTGTTGACAGTTGTAAGCAGCCCATATAAAGCAAAACTTGCTTTTCGGGCAACATGTTTTTGATTTTCTGTTTTAGTCGCTATTGTAATATACATATATAAAAGTTTCATTATGTAAAACATGTTTACTCCTTATAGACATCATTATGTACATATGATACAAAAATATCTAGTTATTACTATCAGTACTGGCCAAGTATGTGTTGCTTGTAATGTTTCTTAAATGTATGCAATGTAGGTAGTTGTTGAATATGATTTGGCATAGAATTCCAAATTTTAGGACCAGAAAAAGCTAGAGAGTGTTGGAAGATTGACAGGTTATGCTGTGGAACACGGAGATATTCACGGGTGCGGGTGGGATAATTGTGTTGTGGTAGTAAGGCTGTCGTGTTAAGTAAGGCTGTCGTATTTCCTCTATTAATTGATTTGTACATATATATACCAATTTGAAATTTGTTTACATCAAAAAGTTTTAAGATATTCATATTTTTGAATAAAGGTTGTGTATGATCAAAATAACCATGATTCGAAATAATCCTAATGATTTCCTTTTGCAAACAAAACAAGGGAAGCAAGTGAGTAGGGTAAGTGTTACTCCAAATCGGTGTACAATACTGAAAATGTGGTAATACATGTGCATTGTACAGTATTTGTAGGACATTGTTTGGCATGAGGTCTTTTACTTGATAAAGTAGTGATATGTTTCTTGATAATTTATGACTTATAGTATTTATATGAGTGGAGAAGATTAAGGAGGGAGGAGGATGAGGATGATGAGGATGATGATGATGATGAGGATGATGAGGATGATGATGATGATGATGATGAGTGGAGAAGATTTGGGGAGGCTTTTGTCCTACAGTGGACTCATACAGGCTGATCATGATGATAATGACGTTGAGGACTTTTCAATAACGTTCATTGACAAGAAAAATGTGGTGGTGGTGGTGGTGGTTGTGGTGGTGGTGGTGGTGGTGGTGGTGGTGGTGGTGGTGGTGGTGGTGGTGGTGGTGGTGGTCCCATTAATTAATTAATTAAGCGATTAATTAATCTATTTATTTACTCTCGTGTAACCTGTACATTTTCCTCCTCCTCCTCCTCCTCCTCTAGGTGCGTGCCGTGTCAGTGTGGGCGGCGGCCGTGGTTGTGGTTCTGGCCTTGCCTCACAACCACGCCCACGCCCACGCCCTTGAGGACAGCAGCGCCGCCCGCCATGCCCAGCTGCTGGAAGGCTTCGTGGACGCCGTTGATTCCACCATGTTTGATGGCGTGGTGAAGTACCTCTTCAGCACACTGGGCCAACCCCGCGCCCAGGGAAGGTGGGTGGGCGTGCGGGCTGAGGGTGAGGGTTAGGGTGCTGGTTGGGGGTAAGGCTGCTGGTGAGGGTGAGGGTGAGGGTGAGGGTGCGAGGTGAAGGTGCTGGTGAGGGTGCTGGTGAGGGCAAGGTGAGGGTGAGGGTCCGAGGTGAGGGTGAAGGTGCGAGGTGAGGGTGAGGGTGCGAGGTGAGGTTATGGGTGCGAGGTGAGGGTCAGAGTAAGAGTGCGAGGTGAGGGTCAGACTAAGGGTACAGATGCAAACACTTGGTAGGACCTATACTTCTATCCTCCGTCTTTCCTTTCCTCCTTCCTTCTTATCCCTTCTCTCTCATGTTGAGAGAGAGAGAGAGAGAGAGAGAGAGAGAGAGAGAGAGAGAGAGAGAGAGAGAGAGAGAGAGAGAGAGAGAGAGAGAGAGAGAGAGAGAGAATATAACATTACAAATCCCGTCAAGGACAGTGTTATGGCAACATTTGGATAATCTTGGCCACTCGCCGGTAATACCAAAGTAAAGTGGCCGCCAGAAATCCGGACTCGAACCCGGGACTCTAGATTCACATGCCCGAGAGGTAGCCACTAGACTACCGCCTACCTATTATATATATATATATATATATATATATATATATATATATATATATATATATATATATATATATATATTTATATATATATATATATATATATATATATATATACATATATATATATATATATATATATATATATATATATATATATAAAATCGTATATATATATATATATATATATATATATATATATATATATATATATATATATATGTATGTATATATATATATATATATATATATATATATATATATATATATATATATATATATATATATATGTATATGTATATATACATACATATATATATATATATATATATATATATATATATATATATATATATATATATATATATATATAAATATATATATATATATATATATATATATACGTATTTATATATATATATATATATATATATATATATATATATATATACATATATAAATATATATATATATATATATATATATATATATATATACGTATTTATATTTATATATATATATATATATATATATATATATATATATATATATATATATATATACGTATTTATATATATATATATATATATATATATATATATATATAAATATATATATATATATATATATATATATATATATATATATATATATATATAAATATATATATATATATATATATATATATATATATATATATATATATATATATATATTTTATTCAAACTCATTATTCTCCCTTCTTCTTTCCTTCCTTTCTTCCTGGCATCCTTGCTTCACTGTCCCTGCCACACACACACACACACACACACACACACACACACACACACACACACACACACACACACACTTACACACACTTACACACACACACACACACACACACACACACACACACACACACACTCACGTCCTCCTCCACACAGGAGTTTTGACACCACCATGGACTACAAACACCCGCCGCAGTACGAGACAGTGTCTCACTTCGACGGTTACAGCGGCGGCGGCGGCGGCGGCGGCGGCGGTAGTGGCACCTTCCTAGGTGGAGGGCACGGCAAGCCTGAAGGCACGTACGGCACGGACAAGACCTGCATCGACGTGTACGGGCTAGCCCACAGCAGCAGTTTCTGTTTGGATGTGTTTGCCGCGCTGTCTGTGGCAGGCGTGGCGCTTCTGCTGCAGCTGCTGTTCTTCGTCGCCTTGGAGGTGTTCTGCCCGGACCTCAACACCAGGAAGGACAAGGTTACTGGTATTGACACAGCCCTGGATGGCCTCAATGGACTGCTGGGTCTGCTTGGCGGGGGTAACCTTAGTAGTCTGTTCAGTATTGATAACTCCAACACTGTGACGGTGGACGCTGTGGGCGGGGACATGCTCAAGGCGGGTGACGGGGCTGGTGGCGTCACGAAGATCTCTGATAAAGACTCACAGTTTGATGGATGCGAAATACTGCGGTTTGTTGACACTGAAACTACAACTAGAAAACCCACCACTATGGGACCATACCGTGGAGAAAAAAGGCGTCGCCGCTCAGATAAAACTGCTACGTTAGATAAAGGTCGTCCCCGTACCACTACATCCACTACAACCCCTAAACCTACTCGCACACCCAAGCCCAAGGCTCTTATCTTGGTGAGGAAAAACGGGAAGGTTTGCTACGTGTCCCACGCATCCCCAGACGAACCCAACCGCTCAAAGGATGATAGTAACGATAGTTCCTCCCGAAAATCCGAGAAGGAAGGTGATGGAAGCACAACATTAACCAAAAAACTGTTGAACAAAAGGGAAATTAAAGTAGAAGAAAAACAAAAGCGTTACCTGTTTACACCCTCTGTGCTGCACCTGACAAAGGACTGGCTGATGGATGAGGCGCGTTTCTTTGGCCATCAGTTAGGAGGCAACAATTCACCGCTCTGTCGCGTTGTAAGTTACTTCATTCCCTGAACACTTCACTTTCAACATTCTATACTCCACTCTGGCCACTCCTTAGTCAAGGGAGTAACTTGGTTTTTGTTAGTTGTAGGATTACATGTGTACGTTTGCTGTACCTTTGGCGTGTGTGTATGTGTGTGCGTTAATAACTGTTAATTATGTGTACATTAATGTTGATGTACGTGCATACATACATGTGTATTGTACGTTTGCATACGTGTGCTATGTGTGTGTGAATACTTTTACTTAATGTATGTATCTATTTATGTGAGCATGTATACCACCTTCATGTGCGTTAATTATGCATCCAAAGCTGGAGTTGTGTATGTAGGTATGTATGTTTCAGTTTACATATAAAGCATATTCATTAATATTTGTGTTTGTATATTCATGAATGTGTGTGTGTGTGTGTGTGTGTGTGTGTGTGTGTGTGTGTGTGTGTGTGTGTGTGTGTGTGTATGTCTGTGTGAGCGTGCGTGCGTGCGTGGCGCGCCTCAATGGTGACTTGGCTCCTGACCTCGTCGGCTCCCTGCCACCCTCTGCCGGTTATCGGTACATCCTCTCGGCATCCGCCGCTACAGGACTCCCAGCTACCACCAGCAGTCATATGGTCATCACCAGCCTCATGAACTCCGCCCAACGCAAGAACTGGTCCCAGGCAACCACAGGATGTTCTCATTCCTTCCTCCCTCGGTCCCCTCGTCACTAGGGGGGTAGTATTGTAACAGTCTCCCCTACCGACTTAGAGAACGTGCGGTACCCGTTCCCTAAGAACGTAGGTCGCCCAGCCATAACTATTGTAATTTTGTTTTTATCATATTTCTCATTTTTTAATTGTATAATTTTGTATAACTTTATTTATAATTTTCTTTTATAATATTATTATTTATTTCGTTGCGCTGCAATTCAGCAGACACCTTCAATGTTGCGTGCACTACTATAAAACATTGCCCATATCCATTGTTAAAATAGTTTTAATTTCATTGTTCAAGTTTTTTGTTTATAAAATAACCTTAACTGGAATGAGTTTTCTCTAGCCAGTCGATCAACTAGCATCACCACACTCCCGAGCACCGGTTACAAGCCTAGGGTCCCGGGTTCAAATCCCCGTTATTTGCTGACCACTTTTCTATCTTTAATATCACCGCCGAGTAGTCAAACACTACCCAAATTGCTGCCATACTGTCCTCACACGGGACTTACAATGTTATATGCATCTGAGGCTGTAGTAGTGATTAGCCTCGCACGTTCTCAACATATTCATGAGAGAACGTAAACATTTGAGGCGTCACTATAAAAATCTGAAAACTTACGCCAAATAATAGGCGAAGCAAGTCCATCTGTGCCTCCATAAGCCTACTGGCGTCAACGGTTAATGATATAGATTTTTTACACTCTTCAACTCAAAATTTTTAACAAAGGCCTCACCACGGCCAGGGGAGGGGACCACATATGTCCCCAGGTCAGATTGTCACTCTGATGACGATTTTGTGTGTCTTGACACTTCCTCAAATACTTCTATTAATTTCTGTAACATTCGTGGCCTTAGATCTTAATTCCAATCTGTGGAACATCATCTCTCCTCCACTAAACCTTATCTTCTCTTCCTAACTGAAACACTGTTAAGGATAGCAACCCTTTCTTCTATTGGCTGGTACAACACCCGTGGACCGAGGTGACAGTTATTGATGATGTCGACACCAAATGGCGTAACTTTACTGATACAACCACCTCAGCTTTTCACCACTACTTCCCCATCAAGACCTTCCCAGTACACCCATCTGACGCCGCGTGGGTGACGACCGCATCAAACGACTCGTCGGTCAGAGGAACAGAGCCTTCCACCTCGACCCTGCCCTGTACAAGAGTCAGGACCACAGTTATCAGGGAGATTAAGGTCAACAAAGTGACCTTCTACCCAGACAAAATCCACCTTCTCAAACATGCCAACAGACAGTGGTCTAGATAAGCACTCTTCCTCTCTACCTTGTACCTCACACTTATCTCCCTTCCTCGCGGCAGAGGAGATTAACTCTCATTTCGCCACTACATGCCAAACCCTTCCGCCTCTTAAACCTGCTCTCCTCCCTGCCTATCTTCCTTCCCCCTTCCCGGCCCCCATTGTCCAGGAGGCTGATGCTGTCACTAAAATACGATAATTCAAACTAAACAGATCCAACACTCCACCTGGCTTGCCCATGAAAATTTATAAAGAATTTGCCCATGAGCTAATTACTCCTCTCTGCTCCATTATTAATGCCTCGCTCTCACAAAATTCATGTCCCAACGACTGGAAGACTTGTTATGTAACCCCCCTCCCTATAACAACCAGTCGTCACGTTACCTGCTGTGATGGTTGTTATTTATCACACCACAGCCACCATAATGTTACCCTTTTGTTATCACCATATGTTACAACCATATGTTACCTTGGTGCTACCAGGTGTTACCGTGGTGATGGTAACGAGTGTTATGTGAGATAGTGTGGCCCGAGCGGTTTAGCCAAATACGTGTACTTTACACTGTTTTATTTACAGTATAAGATGATCAGTACACTGGTACATAGAATAAGTCTCACTGCTTGTATTTGTATTCTAAGCAAGCAGGGTTATGCACATAGATTAAAGTATATCACAAGAGTCACTGTGGGCACTATATCTCCTCACTTGGTTATAAGGTGAGGGTGGTGCAATATATCACTTTCAGCGACAGTTTGTAGGGCACTCGTAATAACACGGTAATGTCAGTTATAACGGTCAGTCCGAACCTCGGATGTACGATGAGAGTAGAGCACTCCGAGGTCCGTGACTTGTAGGTGTAGCTGCGCGGGTAGGTCTGCGAGCCGGGCAAGCTGGATGCAGTGAAGCAGCCAGCAGCGACGCCTGTCAAAAGCTGACATCGGCCTCCTTTCTTGCTGAGTCTGCAGCATCTCTCTGACCGGATGGCGGCCAGACACCACGAGACTGCTTCCCGAACGTTCGGCCTCCTCACGTCACATGACATTCAAGAACCTACTACATATATACCTCAACAATTATAATAACATTAATTGCATAATACATGAGATATATAGGAATAAAAATATAAGTAATACTACCTGCCTAACATGGGGTACAGTCAGTCCTTAAGCGATCTAAGGCCAATCGCCATCACACCCCTCCCCAGCCTCGAATGTGAACACTTTATCTACGACTGGACTTACTCTAACATTTAAACATTCATAGATTCACAACAATTTGCAAATATGAAGTCCTCCCCCACCACTCACTGCCTTATCAGCTTCCTTGATTCTATACACAGCCACCGGGACAAATGTAATACCTCTTTCGCTATTGCTTTAGTAGACTTTAGGAAAGCCTTTCATCTTGTGGACCACACTGTTGCCATCACCAAGGCCGTAAATCTGGGACTTCATCTCAATTTGATAGCGTGGCTGGCCGATTTCCTTCACAGACGTCCGCAAGCTGTCCGCTATCAGGGCTGTGTCTCCTTCCTCCAACACTCTATCCTTATTTTCAATTCATAGCTGGCTGTTGCGTATGTGTGCATAACGACATTACTTGCTCGCGTGCCCACAATCTTGAATCTTCAGAATGTTCTACCATCTGGCTAAGACTTCAATGTCACTCTCTAACTAGATACATCTGTGCTGTATATCTCCGATCTAATTCCTCTGACTATGTAAAATTATGTGTCTATTTGACTTCCAAAGCGGCGTACATCATATCTGCTTGTTCTCGTGCTGTCAATGATAGAAAGGCGGATCACAAACGGTACCGTAGCCATCCATCTGCTGATACTCATGTCATTTATATGTCTGCCTGTAATCATGCCAAATTTATTTCCCAACTTACTAAAAATTCATTTATCAATAAAAAATATCAAAATTTTTCTAGTTCTAATTCTTCTCGTTATTTCTGGCATCTAGCCAATAATATCTCTAACAATTTTACTTCTTCATCTTTCCCTCCTTTACTTCAACCAGATGGCTCGACAGCTGTCTCTTCTTTCTCTAAAGCTGAACTCTTCGCTCAAACCTTTGCTACCAACTCTAATTTGGATGATACTGGACATATTCCTCCTACTCCTCCACCCTCTGACTACTTCATCCCTAAAATTAAAATTCTTTATTATGACGTTTTCCAGGCCCTCTCTGGCCTTGATTCTCGGAAGGCTTACGGTCCGGATGGAGTTCCTCCTGTTATTCTCAAAACCTGTGCTTCCAAGATCGTTCCCTGCCTGGTTAAACTGTTTCGTGTGTCTCTCTACTTCTACCTATCCTTCTTGCAGGAAGTTTGCTCACATTCCTTAAGAAGGATGAGCGCTCCAATCCTTCAAACTAGAGTTAAAGCAAAAGTTAACCAGTATCTTCAGTCTTTCATCCCTCAAACTGGTAAACTCTGGAACTTTCTTCCTATGTCTGTTTTTCCACCTACCTATGACTTGAAATCTTTCAAAAGAGGAGAGTCAAGACCCTCTTATGCTATATTGGATCTCCAACCCCGGCCTCTATTTCTCCTACTGTCCTCTATATAGGGTCTCTATATAAGATCACTAAAAAAAAGAAATCTGATAACCTACGCCAAATAACAGGCGAAGCATGTCCATCTGTGCCTCTATAAGCCTACTGGCGCCAACGGTTAATGATATATGAAGAAGAAAAAAATTAATTAATTAATTAATAAATCGGGATTTTTTTAACGAATTTTTGTTTTCCCTTGGCCAATACCCTTTATATGTAAGATAAAAAAATTTGTCCCTCCTTCACACACACCCACCCACGCACGCACGCACGCACGCACGCACACACGCACAGACACACACACACACACACACACACACACATACACACACACACACACACACACACACACACACACACACACACACATACACATACACATACACACACACACACACACACACACACACACACACATACACACATACACACATACACACACACACACACACACACACACACACACACAGCAGCTGTGTTCCAGTTTGGTAACAATTTTGAGTGCGTTACCTTCGTTCAGCCACCCTAACACAGGTAATAAAGGTGTGACAATTACTTAAATGGGCTTTACCTAGCTATATACGAGAAGGGAGAAGACCAGGAGGAGTAGGAGGAGCAAGAGGAGGAGGAGGAGCAGGAGGAGCAGGAGGTGGTGGTACTAGAAGATAAGAATAATAAGTGTAATTTCCATTAATTTTCCTTGAATTTACAACTGTTATATATAATTTTTTTTCTGAACAAACATTTACAGTATTTGTTTAGAAGGAGTATAAAAGTGAGGCGTCCAAGACTTGACTTCACTCGTGCACTCACCTTTGTGTCATCAACTACCTACACCAGATACAAACACAGACAAACACACACACACTAAGCAAACACATACATAGACATACACTACTACGATTGGGTGTGCGTGTATGTACGTTTTCACCTGTGTGTTTTGTTGTGAATAATGGTAAGTTGTGTGTGTGTGTGTGTGTGTGTGTGTGTGTGTGTGTGTGTGTGTGTGTGTGTGTGGTGGTGGTG
>JAXIVD010005413.1:25000-29300 GCA_036785275.1 Cancer borealis
TACCTGTTTACACCCTCTGTGCTGCACCTGACAAAGGACTGGCTGATGGATGAGGCGCGTTTCTTTGGCCATCAGTTAGGAGGCAACAATTCACCGCTCTGTCGCGTTGTAAGTTACTTCATTCCCTGAACACTTCACTTTCAACATTCTACACTCCACTCTGGCCACTCCTTAGTCAAGGGAGTAACTTGGTTTTTGTTAGTTGTAGGATTACGTGTGTACGTTTGCTGTACCTCTGGCGTGTGTGTATTTGTGTGCGTTAATAACTGTTAATTATGTGTACATTAATGTTGATGTACGTGCATACATACATGTGTATTGTACGTTTGCGTACGTGCGCTATGTATGTATGAATATTTTTACTTAATGTATGTATCTATTTATGTGAGCATGTATACCACCTTCATGTGCGTTAATTATGCATCCAAAGCTGGAGTTGTGTGTGTATGTATGTATGTATGTATGTATGTTTAAGTTTTCATATAAAGCATATTCATTAATATTTGTGTTTGTATACTCATGAATGTGTGTGTGTGTGTGTGTGTGTGTGTGTGTGTGTGTGTGTGTGTGTGTGTGTGTGTGTGTGTGTGTGTGCGCGCGTGCGTGCGTGGCGCGCCTCAATGGTGACTTGGCTCCTGACCTCGTCGGCTCCCTGCCACCCTCTGCCGGTTATCGGTGCATCCTCTCGGCATCCGCCGCTACAGGACTCCCAGCTACCACCCGCAGTCATATGGTCATCACCAGCCTCATGGACTCCGCCCAACGCAAGAACTGGTCCCAGGCAACCACAGGATGTTCTCATTCCTCCCTCCCTCGTCCCCTCGTCACTAGGGGGGTAGTATTGTAACAGTCTCCCCTACCGACTTAGAGAACGTGCGGTACCCGTTCCCTAAGAACGTAAGTCGCCCAGCCATAACTTTTGTAATTTTGTTTTTATCACATTTCTCATTTTTTTATTGTATAATTTTGTATAACTTTATTTATACTTTTCTTTTATGATATTATTATTTATTTCGTTGCGCTGCAATTCAGCAGACACCTTCAATTTTGCGTGCACTACTATAAAATATTGCCCATATCCATTGTTAAAATATTGTTTTAATTTTCTTGTTCAAGTTTTTGTTTATAAAATAACCTTAACTGGAATGAGTTTTCTCTACCCAGTCGACCAACTAGCATCACCGCACTCCCGAGCACCGGTTACAAGCCTAGGGTCCCGGGTTCAAATCCCCGTTATTTGCTGACCACTTTTCTATCTTTAATATCATCGCCGAGTGGTCAAATACTACCCAAATTGCTGCCATACTGTCCTCACACGGGACTTACAATGTTATATGCATCTGAGGCTGTAGTAGTGATTATCCTTGCACGTTCTCAACATATTCATGATAGAACGTAAACATTTCAGGCGTCACTATAAAAATCTGAAAACTTGCGCCAAATAACAGGCGAGGCAAGTCCATCTGTGCCTCCATAAGCCTACTGGCGCCAACGGTTAATGATATAGATATTTTACACTCTTCAACTCAATTTTTTTAATAATTGCCTCACCACGGCCAGGGGAGGGGACCACATATGTTCCCAGGGCAGATTATCACTCTGATGACGATCTTGTGTCTTGACACTTCCTCAAATACTTCTATTAATTTCTGTAACATTCGTGGCCTTAGATCTTAATTCCAATCTGTGGAACATCATCTCTCCTCCACTAAACCTTATCTTCTCTTCCTAACTGAAACACTATTAAGGATAGCAACCCCTTCTTCTATTGGCTGGTACAACACCCGTGGACCGAGGTGACAGTTATTGATGATGTCGACACCAAACGGCGTAACTTTACTGATACAACCACCGCAGCTTTTCACCACTACTTCCCCATCAAGACCTTCCCAGTACACCCATCTGACGCCGCGTGGGTGACGACCGCATCAAACGACTCGTCGGTCAGAGGAACAGAGCCTTCCACCTCGACCCTACCCTGTAAAAGAGTCAGGACCACAGTTATCAGGGAGATTAAGGTCACCAAAGTGACCTTCTACCCAGACAAAATCCACCTTCTCAAACATGCCAACAGACAGTGGTCTAGATAAGCACTCTTCCTCTCTACCTTGTACCTCACACTTATCTCCCTTCCTCGCGGCAGAGGAAATTAACTCTCATTTCGCCACTACATGCCAAACCCTTCCGCCTCTTAAACCTGCTCTTCTCCCTGCCTATCTTCCTTCCCCCTCCCCGGCCCCCATTGTCCAGGAGGCTGATGCTGTCACTAAAATACGATAATTCAAACTAAACAGATCCAACACTCCACCTGGCTTGCCCATGAAAATTTATAAAGAATTTGCCCATGAGCTAATTACTCCTCTCTGCTCCATTATTAATGCCTCGCTCTCACAAAATTCATGTCCCAACGACTGGAAGACTTGTTATGTAACCCCCCTCCCTATAACAACCAGTCGTCATGTTACCTGCTGTGATGGTTGTTATTTATCACACCACAGCCACCATAATGTTACCCTTTTGTTATCACCATATGTTACCACCATACGTTACCTTGGTGCTACCAGTTGTTACCGTGGTGATGGTAACGAGTGTTATGTGAGATAGTGTGGCCCGAGCGGTTTAGCCAAATACGTGTACTTTACACAGTTTTATTTACAGTATAAGATGATCAGTACACTGATACATAGAATAAGTCTCACTGCTTGTATTTGTATTCTAAGCAAGCAGGGTTATGCACATAGATTAAAGTATATCACAAGAGTCACTGTGGGCACTATATCTCCTCACTTGGTTATAAGGTGAGGGTGGTGCAATATATCACTTTCAGCGACAGTTTGTAGGGCACTCGTAATAACACGGTAATGTCAGTTATAACGGTCAGTCCGAACCTCGGATGTACAATGAGAGTAGAGCACTCCGAGGTCCGTGACTTGTAGGTGTAGCTGCGCGGGTAGGTCTGCGAGCCGGGCAAGCTGGGTGCAGTGAAGCAGCCAGCAGCGACGCCTGTCAAAAGCTGACATCGGCCTCCTTTCTTGCTGAGTCTGCAGCATCTCTCTGACCGAATGGCGGCCAGATACCACGAGACTGCTTCCCGAACGTTCGGCCTCCTCACGTCACATGACATTCAAGAACCTACTACATATATACCTCAACAATTATAATAACATTAATTGCATAATACATGAGATATATAGGAATAAAAATATAAGTAATACTACCTGCCTAACATGGGGTACAGTCAGTCCTTAAGCGATCTAAGGCCAATCGCCATCACACCCCTCCCCAGCCTCGAATGTGAACACTTTATCTACGACTGGACTTACTCTAACATTTAAACATTCATAGATTCACAACAATTTGCAAATATGAAGTCCTCCCCCACCACTCACTGCCTTATCAGCTTCCTTGATTCTATACACAGCCACCGGGACAAATGTAATACCTCTCTCGCTATTGCTTTAGTAGACTTTAGGAAAGCCTTTCATCTTGTGGACCACACTGTTGCCATCACCAAGGCCGTAAATCTGGGACTTCATCTCAATTTGATAGCGTGGCTGGCCGATTTCCTTCACAGGCGTCCGCAAGCTGTCCGCTATCAGGGTTGTGTCTCCTTCCTCCAACACTCTATCCTTATTTTCAATTCATAGCTGGCTGTTGCGTATGTGTGCATAACGACATTACTTGCTCTCGTGCCCACAATCTTGAATCTTCAGAATGTTCTACCATCTGGCTAAGACTTCAATGTCACTCTCTAACTAGATACATCTGTGCTGTATATCTCCGATCTAATTCCTCTGACTATGTAAAATTATGTGTCTATTTGACTTCCAAAGCGGCGTACATCATATCTGCTTGTTCTCGTGCTGTCAATGATAGAAAGGCGGATCACAAACGGTACCGTAGCCATCCATCTGCTGATACTCATGTCATTTATATGTCTGCCTGTAAGCATGCCAAATTTATTTCCCAACTTACTAAAAATTCATTTATCAATAAAAAATATCAAAATTTTTTTAGTTCTAATTCTTCTCGTTATTTCTGGCATCTAGCCAATAATATCTCTAACAATTTTACTTCTTCATCTTTCCCTCCTTTACTTCAACCAGATGGCTCGACAGCTGTCTCTTCTTTCTCTAAAGCTGAACTCTTCGCTCAAACCTTTGCTACCAACTCTAATTTGGATGATACTGGATATATTCCTCCTATTCCTCCACCCTCTGACTACTTCATCCCTAAAATTAAAATTCTTTATTATGACGTTTTCCAGGCCCTCTCTGGCCTTGATTCTCGGAAGGCTTAC
>JAXIVD010005414.1:17500-25000 GCA_036785275.1 Cancer borealis
GTGAGGTCAAGTGTAAGATCACAGGCCAGAAAAGAGAGAGAGAGAGAGAGAGAGAGAGAGAGAGAGAGAGAGAGAGAGAGAGAGAGAGAGAGAGAGAGAGAGAGAGAGAGAGAGAGAGAGAGAGAGAGAGACAGAGAGAGAGTAATTTAGATGCGTAACAAACAAGTAACCTCGTCAATCTTTATTACATTAATCGTTTTCCGGAATTTTCTTCAATATTACCTTTCCTCTTCCTCCTCTTCCTCCTCCTCCTTAATTCTCGTCTCATAGTAGTGTTTTCTTTTTACTCCTCTTCTCTCCTCTCCTCTCCTGAGAATGTGAGGGACTGAGGCGGATGCTGGACTGTGTTGTGTCGCCACCATGCACAGGAATACGTGTTGTCCTGTTTGTTTCCATCATTCCTCCTGCAGATCCCCAACCTCTCTCTCTCTCTCCCTCCGTCCAACACTCCTTTTCATTTACCAAACCTTCGTCTAAATTTGCCTCGCGTTTTCACCTGCTGGGTTTTCTGTTTTCACCTTGAGTTCGTTCTCAGGTTTGTTCCTTTCATCTACCTTGTGTATTCTTATTTATCCTTCCGTGCAACAAAACCTTAGTTGGTTCACAGGAATGGATAACAGAGAGAAATTCACAGATGTCACCTCCCATTTTCTATCGTAGTGTGTTTTGGTGTTGGATTCTAACTCCTTCTCATACAAGGACAGTATGTTTCATCGCATAGTCTTTATCAAAGTCGTCCAGCTCTGCCATCCCGGGAGAGATATTCTGGTCCTAAAGGGAGGCGATTTTATTACACCACCTCTGTTATTGTTTTGTATAGTGACAGGGCGGAGCGGGGAGGACAGGGGGTGAGGTGAGGCTGGACGGAGCTTGACATCAACTCCACTTTCTTGTTCATTTTGAAGGTGGAATAATTAGAGATAGAAGTTATGTGGACCTCAAAGTTTGGTTCTTAACTCGTGTGTGTGTGTGTGTGTGTGTGTGTGTGTGTGTGTGTGTGTGTGTGTGTGTGTGTGTGTGTGTGTGTGTGAACCTGGAGTGGGTAGGGAGGAGAAGGAGGAGATAGGGGATAGAATAGAATAGAGGGAGTGGGGAAGGGAAGGAGAGAAGGGGATGAAGGGAAGGGAAGGGGGCAGCGTTAGGAAGCCTGATCATAGTTTTGCGCTAAAATGAGGCTTCACATCAGCTTCGGTGCGGGATTGGCTGTAAAATCCTCGAAGCTTTGGAGCCGAGAAGGAAACTCTGCCAAGGAGCCGAACACACTTATAGAAGAAGGAGGAGGAGGAGGAAGGAGGGGTAGCATATCGTTATCTTAGGAAAATTATCCCACATAAGGTAAAGGAGTGTAGGGAGGAGGGAGGGGAGATGGGAGGGAAGTGTAAGGGATACGTGTAAAATATCGTAGTGGGGAGACATGAAAGAGATAGCGGAAGGGGGGCGAGGGGGCTGTCTGTCCTTGAGGGTGATGGTGATGGAATTGTTTAAAGGGGGGGCGTGGAGAGAGAGGGGAGAGAGAGAGAGAGAGAGAGAGAGAGAGAGAGAGAGAGAGAGAGAGAGAGAGAGAGAGAGAGAGAGAGAGAGAGAGAGAGAGAGAGAGAGAGAGAGAGAGAGAGAGAGAGAGAGAGAAGGGGAGAGAGAGTGATTTTCAGGTAATGGGAATGAGATAATTTTGTTGTTCATTTGGCGAAGTAACTATATATTAGATAAAATACTCTTATCTCTTTTTTTTTCTCTCTTCCTCCTTCTCCTCTCTCTTTCTTATTAAAGTTTTAGTATAACGAGTGTGCTGGTTTAATCTGGTTTCTTTCTCTTGTGATAGACTCTTGTTAACTATATACTATTCTGGTCTTGTCTTAACCAACGAATTTTGTCACACCTAACTAAGATTTACTACATGCTAGATACGTCACATTGCATATCATCTTAGGTTGTCTTCTACGTATTGTACATTCAGGTTTTTTTTTTCTTTTCTCTTTATTCTTATTACTGTTTTTGTTATTGGAGGTGGTAGATGGTATTGGTTCTCCTCCTCCTCCTCCTCCTCCTCCTCCTCCTCCTCCTTCTCCTTCTCCTTCTCCTCGTTCACTCCTCTCCTCACTCGTGTCTCGTGACTCGTGAGAGAAGGACGTGTTTCCTGTTCGCTTGACCTGACCGCTTGACCCACCGCTGCCCAGCCAATACGCTAAGTTTCATATTTTCCTAGGATATCTCTTGCTATCTTTTGCTGTCTCTACATTTTAAACATTTTACACGACTATACATACACATACATCAGTGCTACATATATAACTCAGGTGTTAATATTCTGTGTAGCTCTTAATCCCCTTCATTCGTACATTATTGTTATTAATTAATCTTAGTGTCTGTGGTGTTATTTTTTCAGTAAATACTAATTTTCTTCTTATATATCTGTATTTTGTTGCTATAAAGTAATATTAATACACCACCCTTGCTCAAAAATTTGACCTTGAAAGTTCAGACCTGACTGACCAATTCTTTTTATTTTCATCCGTCTACCTGCCCGAACTTTTCAAGATCTTAATCCTTGGCTTACCTCTTCTCAGCGTTAATTTGTCTACCTGCTCCTCTGACCTGACCTCAGCTTAGTATAATCCTTCTACCTGGCCTGACCCTTTCAAGATTTTAATCCTTTAATCTCTCACAATCCTCACTAATATCTCTTTTGACAGCGATAATCCGTCTAGCTGTTCTAAACCTTTTTGCATTGTTAATTCTTTCTTCAACTACAGTTAATTATGTCACGGAAGTGCGATGTATGTGATGGGCGCTTTGCTGCAAATTTCTTTTCAGATTCGACAGTCTGCCGTCTGTGTTTTTTACAGAAAGAAAATGATGAACTTAAGAAAATTTTTTATATTTTACAGGAGTTCGTCACAGCTAACGTTGGAATTTTACCTCCCTTGTCTTCATCTACAGAACAGGCGACAAGTTACGCCGCTGTAGCTGCCAGACAAAACGACGCTCCAAGTCTACCTGAACGCGTTATTCAGGGGAAAGTACCTTTCACTCCTGTCAGAAATGGTGCACGACAAATTAATAAAAAATCTTTCTTACCTGTCTCTACTTATAACAGCTTTAGAATCCTGATGAAAGAAGAAGAAGAAGAGGACCATGAGACAAGAATCATCGGCGATTCTATTGTGAGAGACCAGCTTACGGAGTTTTGTGGGAGGAATCGATCAAAAAGAAAAAGGCTGTGCATGCCAGGAGGACGTTT
Source organism: Cancer borealis (assembly GCA_036785275.1). Lineage (NCBI taxonomy): Eukaryota > Metazoa > Arthropoda > Malacostraca > Decapoda > Cancridae > Cancer > Cancer borealis. Next base: position 20,739 of record JAXIVD010005414.1, read on the forward strand.
GGATGACATCACAGCAGCCTGTGACGAGGCAACCAGTCAAGTAAATACTAACACGCTTTTAATTATCCATGCAGGTACAAATGACGTCATGAACACCAGATCCGAGGAACTGCTGGAGAGATACAGGAAGCTGATTCGACGATACAAATGTAAGACTAATAAAATAATTCTTTCAGGAATCCTTCCTCGAAGTAGTGCACCCACAGCTTTTTTCAACAGGGCCTTCAGCACCAATAACCGTCTTAAGTCCATTTGTACAGATGAAGGAATCGACTTTATCAACTGCTGGGATGACTTTTATAACAAACCTTTTCTTTTCAAGGACGATGGCTTGCACCTTAATCCAGTTGGAGCTGCTCGTTTAGGCAGGCTACTTAATGACAAAGTTTCTGATTTCAGGAGAAAAAACAGTATCCAGCCTCGCACAACCTCAGCTACGTAAGTAACACCGTGTACAGAAAACCTAACGTAAACAATTGCCTAAAAAGTTGCATGTTTAACGCGCGCAGCCTCAGAAATAAATTCTCAGATTTAGAAGCACTTGCAACATCTGAAGATTTTCACATTATTGCAGTATCGGAATCTTGGATTAACACAGAAAATAGAGACTTTTTAGCAGAATATAATTTGCCAAGCTATTCAATATTCAGTTGCGAACGACAAAATAAAAAAGGTGGGGGCGTTCTTTTTTACGTGAAAGCCAGTCTTAACCCTACAGTCTTGCAAACTGAAAAAATAGATAACGTAGATGTTATATTTTTACAACTGAAAACACGTTCTAAGAAAATTATTATTGGACTCATTTATAGACCACCAGCACACAATAATAATAGCGATAGAAAATTATTCGACCAGATAATCGAAGTAAATAATTCATTTGAAAGCGTAATCTTTGGAGACTTTAATCTTCCTGTAACTTCATGGGGAAATTCTCTTAAATCTCATATGGGTCACGACTTATATAATAATTTATTAGAGAGTGGCTTAAGTCAGCACGTAAGCAAACCCACGAGAGGTGATAATATACTAGATCTTGTATTTTCAACAAACGACGGTCTAGTAAGTAACGTTAATACGGGCCCTGAATTCAGTACCAGCGACCATAAAATTGTCTCTTTTAACATAAATCTTGAAGTTTACAAAGATAACGTAAGCGAAGAACTTTTCTTCATGTATCGCAAAGGTAACTTTGAAAAACTGAGAAAGCTTTTAGCAGATACTGATTGGAGCATAGTAGACAACGAAACCAATGTAAATAGATCGTGGGAAAAGTTTTATAACATCTTAAATGAAGCCGTTAAAGTATGCATTCCCGTTTGTAAGAGACGTCCACGTAAAAATAAAACCATTAATAAACCAAAATGGTGGAATAGCCAGATTGAGGCAGGATTATTACTTAAAAAGCGGGCACATGATAAATATTTACTATCACAAAACGAAAACGATAAAATAGAATACGAAAGACTAAGACGCGAAACAAAAAAGATGATTAGACGAAGTAAAAAAGATCTCGAAATATATATTGCGAATAAAACTAAATCCAACCCCAAGGAATTTTACACCTACATACGTAATAAAAAAAGTTATCACAACTAATATTGGCCCACTCCACCTAGAAAACGGCAAGGAAATAAATACAGAATCAGAAATGGCCGAAGTACTAAATGATTATTTTGCATCCGTTTTTACTGTTGAAGACACCGATGAAATCCAGGAAGTAACCCCAGCTAAACCTAACTTAATTCCTTTAAGCGATTGTCACTTTACTGAGGATATAATAACTAAGGCATTTGATAAAATTAAAGTAAATAAAACTCCTGGTCCTGATTGTATTGCACCGAGAGTCTTAAAAGAGGCAACATTTCAAATCAGCAAACCTCTTGCAATACTATTTAATAAATCTTTAAATTCTGGAAAAGTTCCCGACGTTTGGAAATTAGCAAATGTTACCCCTATACAAAAGAAAGGAGATAAAACACTACCGATTAACTACAGACCAATCAGCCTCACATCCGTAGTTGGTAAATTAATGGAAACTATAATACGCGATAAACTAGTGACTTTTCTTGAAGAAAATAGCATGATTAATAATTCTCAACATGGTTTCCGAAACAAACGATCTTGCTTAACGAATCTCCTTGACTTTTATAACGATGTATTCAACATTTATGACGAGACAAAAGCGGTCGATATAATTTAGCTCGACTTTCAAAAAGCGTTTGACAAAGTTCCCCACAAACGGTTATTAAAAAAATTAGAATCACACGGCATATCTGGAAATATTCTTAAATGGGTTGAAGACTGGCTTTCCGAAAGAAGACAACGCGTTGTCATAAACGGTAAATCATCTAACTGGCGAGACGTTAAAAGCGGTGTGCCACAGGGCTCAGTACTTGGTCCCATTCTTTTTCTAATTTACGTAAATGATATTGATGAAGGCCTCACTTGTAAAATATCAAAATTTGCCGACGATACGAAAATCACGAGTAAAGTAACTACAACCGCCGATAAACTACAATTTCAATCAAACCTCAACATGTTAGTCAATTGGTCAAAGAAATGGCAAATGAAATTTAATGTTGATAAATGTAAAGTTTTGCATATCGGTAGCAATAATCAATTCACTAAATATACAATGAATGACTCTGAACTTTCCAAGGTTAACCATGAAAAAGACTTAGGGATAACTATTAGTAACGACCTCAAACCAGATAAACATTGTTCAGACGTTGTAAAAAAAGCTAACAAACTGGTTGGTTTCATCGGTAGAACTTTTGATTATAAATCTGAAAAAGTTATCCTTACATTATATAATGCACTCGTACGCCCTCATCTAGAATATTGCATTCAATTTTGGTCACCATACTATAGAAAAGATATTAATAAGCTGGAGAGAATACAAAGAAGAATTACTAAAATGATCCTAAGACTGCGAAACAAGTCTTACGAAGAACGTCTAAAGGAGCTGAACTTATTCAGTTTATCCAAACGTAGGCTACGAGGCGACCTAATTGAGGTTTTTTAAATTTTCCATGGTTTTGATAATATTAACATAAACGATTATGTAACTACCGATCTCACAAGCTCCACCCGTAACAATGGCTTCAAGATCATTGGTAAGCGCTTTAGATCAAACGAAGCGAAGCACTTTTTCTTCAATAGAATCGTAAATGTTTGGAATTCTCTCCCAGCACAAATTGTCAACAGTACTACAATTGAATCATTTAAGAAAAAACTCCATAAGCACTTAGCATCTGTTCACCAAATCGAATATTTCACTACTGCGTAATTTTTTTTTTTTTTTTTTTTAATAGCATAGATTACTCCTTGTTTTTTTTATTTCTTTCCTATACAAATTCCATGTTAGTTTTTTCATGCTACATGGTATCACTTCCTCTTCCGGCCAGCTTCGGCTGAAGGGAGGGGTGGGTGGGGAGGAGCCTTCCACTTTGCTGTTCTTTTGTCTCTATCACGTAGATATTATAGTAGTAGTAGTGTAGCTAAACAGACAGCCTCGTTAGGTCCAGTAGGACTGTTGCTGTCTGTTCTTCCTTTGTACTCCTGTATTCGTACAACCCCGTTTTCCACCTCTGTTTCTTCTTCTTTCGTATTGCTATTCTTTTTCTCTCTGTTTCCTTGCATCATTCCTCTCTCTTAATTAAAAACAATCAAACTGCCAGCCTCCTCCTCTCTCACAATTTGTTTTATTCACTTTCTTCTTTAGTGTTTTCGTTATTTGCGAGTTTATATGCACACACACTTTTATTTTATTTATTTATTTTATGTAAGTTAAATTTAAAACGAGGTAGAAAAAAAATGTATATATGTACTGTTGCCATTTTTAAGCGGTTTGTAGGCGAACATTCTGTAAATTCTATCCTGGTGGTGATAATCCGCAAAATGTATTAGTTTGTATGTATGTATTTTTTCACGTGTAAATGTTGGAACAGACTCCGTTTAGCTTGCCGAATATAAACACACACACACACACACACACACACACACACACACACACACACACACACACACACACACACACACACACACACACACATACACACACACACACAGAACATTTACCTGCTCTTCATATCCACATATTAAGCTTATCGAGTGTCACCAATAGAATCTAACTTTATTTTTATTTCTATATAGTCACATCCTCTTCGTATTGGTGTGTTTTATCTAGACAGATGTACACAGGAAGCATTTATTTCATTCGCACATGTTGGTCGCTTGTCTGTAGAAAATATAGATGCGTT
>JAXIVD010005415.1:5000-27500 GCA_036785275.1 Cancer borealis
ACAAGCGAGGAAGCGCCCCAGTACACAGCCTTGACTCCTGCCACGCCCACACCCACGCCCACGTCTGCACCAGTGGTAGTACAAGTAGCAGGTCCAGGATTCAGTTTAAACATCCCTAACACGTTCATGTCCACTCATCACGACGCCCACGCCCATCACACGCCCATGACACGCCCACCAACACCGCCCTTCACCAACGAACGCCCACCGGAGCACAGCGATGTCCTGTCAGCACTAAGGGCATCAATATTCCGCTCAAGGGCACGTAAACAAGCCTCCGTCCCTGCTGAGGAAGACGAGGAGGTTTTACGAAGGAGGAAAAAGCGACGTGTACCTCCCCCTGCCTCCCCCCTACCTGCCTCATCCCTGCCTCCCTCCCCTCCATCCCCTGCAGCGGAGACAGAGGCCTTCAGGTATGAGGAGACGCCCCCCCAGCACCCCCCACAAGCCCCAGGGGAAGAAGAGGTGCAGGTGCAGCTGGTATATTTGGTGTACCCCATGGATCCCTCCCTGGGTGAGCTCCCCCCCTACATCCTATCCTGCCCCTGCTCCTGCCCATGCCCCTACCCCTGTCCCTGTTACCCCTGTTATCCCTGCTACCCCTAACCTTGCCCCCTGCTACCCCTGATCCCCTCTGTTCCTCCCTGCCTGCTCCTCCCCTTCCCTTTCCTTTCCTACCTGTTATGTTGTTGTTGTGAGACGTGCTTGAAGAGGTCTGAAAATTGCATGCTGTTCAACCACCTCTCTCTCTCTCTCTCTCTCTCTCTCTCTCTCTCTCTCTCTCTCTCTCTCTCTCTCTCTCTCTTTGCAGAATTTAAAGTGACACTGATAGATCCGTTTTTTATTGAATAAGTGATGTGTGGGAAAAGAAATTGATATTATATAACACACACACACATCTCGTTTTCTGTTGAATATTTTTACCACATTACACGAGTCACCGTTCACCTACATTTTCTGAACTGAATCTAACCTAACTAAAATAAACACGCATAGAGATACAGAATAATTATAAAATGTTATCTCTTATCTAGAATGGGTTGTGTCTGGCGTCCAATACTGATAATACAACAAGAAATACTAATACTAATAATGATAACTAGATAATGAACTCCTTAAGGCTTGAAATGGACTTTGGAGTTTGTTAGGGCTAAGATAAAAAATACGAGACAGTTTAATATAGTAGTAGTAGTGGTAGTAGTAATGATGTTTAAATTACGTGATATATATAATTATAGTTAAATACTAGTACTGTTGCTATGGGATACAGATACAAAACAACATATCATAGAGTTTAATTTGGCGTAACAACACTGGGAAAAAACATTGGATAGCAACTAAACCAACCAGGAAAAACATGCCTAAATTATTTCCCCAAACCACACATTATTTTCCTTCACACCAACGCCACAATCAAACCTTCATTTTATCCTCATGTTAAAATAGATTAGTTAAGTTACGTGTGTGTTGAGTTATAATAGGTGGAAGTTAGTATTATAGCGAAACGTGATAAGGGTGTCGTATCAGACCTTCTCTCCCTCTCTCTCTCTCTCTCTCTCACTCTCTCTCTCCACCATCAGTTCTAGCATTAAGTTTATTATTGTTGGTGAGAGTGGAGGGACGGCTCGTTGCTGTCTTACCTTAGTGAGTTATTGAGAGGTGTTTTGATACGTGTGTGTGTGTGTGTGTGTGTGTGTGTGTGTGTGTGTGTGTGTTTCATATATGTAACGTCAACTCGATTGCCTTGACATTTTATCGTGTTTTATGGGTGTTTTTTTTTGTTTAGTTTTGTTAGTGTGTGTGTGTGTGTGTGTGTGTGTGTGTGTGTGTGTGTGTGTGTGTGTGTGTGTGTGTGTGTGTGTGTGTAGGTGGATTGGGTGTGTGACTGTGCATCTGTGTGTGTGCGTGCGTGTTTGTGTGTGCGTGTGTGTGTGTGCGTGTGTGCGTGTGTGTGTGTGTTATCTAAATTGGAAGGGTAATGATTTTTCTTGTTTTGTTTATGTATTTTATCTTTTGTTTTAATCAGTTTTCTCAGCATGCGTTGTAAGAAAATGTGTGTGTGTGTGTGTGTGTGTGTGTGTGTGTGTGTGTGTGTGTGTGTGTGTGTGTGTGTGTGTATCTTTTACACTATAATATATACATACATATCCAATTGCAGTAGTAGTAGTAGTAATAGTAGTAGTAGTAGTAGTAGTAGTAGTAGCAGCAGCATCATAATCATCATCATCATCAGCAGCAGCAGCAGCAGCATAAGTAGTAGTATACACAGGTCATCGTGTTCAAGCAATACGTGTGTGTAAGATAAAAAAAAAGATAAGACGGAAAAAAAATATTAAATTCAGGCACAATATCACTACTGAAGATAAGGAACACACACACACACACACACACACACACACACACACACACACACACACACACACACACACACACACACACACACACATGAATATCAGGACAAATTAACCTATATATTATGGTGTGTGTGACTTGCATAGCGGTACGATATGTTGGACCACCCGGCAGGCACCAAGCGGGGGGCCAGTCAGGGGTCGTCGGTCAGTCCTGGGCGGGAATTTTAAACATATAGTACTTAATAAATCCTTGGTCTCTTTCTCCTCGCTTGGACACATTGCAGATAGTTAGGATTAAAAAAAAGAGAAACAAATATAAGGGTGGCTATCATTATTATTGTTATAATTTATTTATTGATTAATTTTACAGGAGGTGAAGGTCCGATTATGCTGTCTGAGGCCCCGATGAAAAGGTCACATCAAGTAGGTTATTATTATTATTATTATTATTATTATTATTATTATTATTATTATTATTATCATTATTACATTTGTTTTAAGATTTATTGTTTCTTGTTATATATAATTTTTTTTTTGATGACTCAGATGTGTTATTATTGATACTAATTCGTCTCTCTCTCTCTCTCTCTCTCTCTCTCTCTCTCTCTCTCTCTCTCTCTCTCTCTCTCTCTCTCTCTCTCTCTCTCTCTCTCTCTCTCTCTCTCTCTCTCTCTCTCTCTCTCTCTCTCTCTCTAGGATGCATTTTCAAAAAGCAACCCAACAGCGTCACACAAATATTTTCACCTCGACACAACTCAACAAGGTAAGCTGTGTGTGTGTGTGTGTGTGTGTGTGTGTGTGTGTGTGTGTGTGTGTGTGTGTGTGTATACTGTAGTTTAACATGTATATACGTCCTGTAGTTTTATAAGTACGTGCTTTAAAAAAAAAAAAAAGTAATTATGAGACTAATTAATCTAGAGCAAATTAATTTTTTCTAATACCCAAAAAACAAAATAAAGTACGTATATATCATCATTATTATTATTATTATTACTATTATTATTATTATCATCATCATTAACATCATTATCATCTTCATTAACAGCGGCGGGTGATTACCAGAACAAATTAATGTCAGAATGGAGTTATCAAGACGTCGTTAATTTCTTCCTGGACGGCCCGAAGCAGGATTTGGATTTCAACTTCAACGTCATCAGCGGAGTGAAAGGATCCGAACTTGCACGTCACTCTAGGTCATTCTTCCACAAGTTCTCAGCCAAGTATGGAGACGAGCTGTTCAATAAGGTGCAGAGAAGAGTGGTGGAGGAAAGAGGTGAGTGTGTGTGTGTGTGTGTGTGTGTGTGTGTGTTGGGGGAGGCTGTGTGTGTGTGTGTGTGTGTTGGGGGAGGCTGTGTGTGTGTGTGTGTGTGTGATTATATAGTGTATGTTTTGCTTGTTATAATATAGTCTCTGTTTGTGTGTCTATTTGTCTGTCTTTTTGTGTGTATATGTCTGTCTATATATGTCTTTGCCTGTCTGTCTGTCTGTCTGTCTGTCTGTCTGTATGTCTATCTCACACAATCCATTTTCTCTCCTCAGCAAACATTATTAGTTCCCTCTATCAAGCCAACATCTCAACCACATCAACACCAATCACCACCACCTCCTCCTCCTCCTTATCCCCCTCCTCCTCCTCCTCCTCCTCCTCTTCCTCCACCATCTTCTCCTCCCCCTTCATCCTCACCTCACCCCCCCACCACCTCAACCACCGCCTCCCCCAACCCTCCGTCCTTTGCGATGCTCAAGCCCCTTATGAACTGAAAATTGAACCCCCGTCCCCCCGCCCCCCCCAACAACCCCCAATAAGGTACCAGAGGGAGGTAGGGGGGGGTAATGTGTTCAATATGACCCCCTCCTCTACCCTCAAGTCCCGTATACCACTCCTCACCCCCCTCTCTGGTGGGGATGGTGGGGCAGGGGACGGGAGGAGGGAGAGTGCAGAGAGGGATTCGAGTATAGGTCAGCAAGGTCAAGATGAGGTCAAAGTTGAAGTTCCGAAGAAGAGAGGTCCAGGACGCCCTAAGAAACCAGGTCAGTAGAGTGCGAGGTCAAGTTAGGTCACCAGGGATTTTTTTTTTTTTTTTTTTTTTTTTTTTTTTTTTTTTTTAAGAGGTCATGTATGTCAAGGTTAATAGAGGTCATTTGAGGTCAAGAAAAAAAAGTCATATATATATATATTAAAAACCACAAATATATTAAACTAACCGAAAAAAAAAATCAAAATTATCATCTTCTAAACTAATTTTCTTTCCTTGATGTACAAAAAACTAACTTAAGAAGAAAAAAAAGACAGAAATATTATAGAAAATACATCAAATTATCACCACAAAAAAAAAAAAAAAAAAAAAAAAAAAAAAAAACTTAAATTCGCTTCTTAACCAACAAAATTTCCTCTTCTTATTGCACAGAAAACGAATTGAAGAAGAAGAAAAAGAAGACAGGTCGGCTTTGGGAGTTCATTCGTAACCTGTTGTTGAATCCTGAGACTTGTCCTTCCATGGTACGGTGGGAGAACCCGGAGGAAGGCTTGTTTCGCTTCATTGACGGGGAAAAAGTTGCCAAGAGGTGGGGAGACCGCAAGAATAATAAGGAAATGAATTATGAAAAGCTGAGTCGTGCTATGAGGTACGTGTGTGTATATATATGTGTGTTATAGTAGTAGTTAATAGAGCCTTATTGGTGTATAAAATTGTAGTAGTAGTAGTAGTTGGGCTGTAATATACTCTACTATTGTAAGAACTAGTAATTTTTCAAGTAGTAATAGTAGTAGTAGTAAAAGTTTGTTATACCATACACTATTTATATGCATTATTGTATTGCGAGAAGTAGTATTTTTCAAGTAATAGTAATAGTAGTAGTAGTAATGATAGTAGAAGTATCATTATCATTATTATTGGTAGTAGTATTAGTAGTAGCAATAACAGTGGAATAATAATAATAGTAGTAGTAATAGTAGTAGTAGTAGTAGTAGTTACTCACCCTCCCCCCCTTCACCCCTCCTCCAGGTACTACTACAAAACACACATCTTCGAGGCAGTCATTGGCCGGAGACTTGTGTATAAATTTGGTAAAAAGGCCACAGGATGGAGAACAGACAACCCCAACTTCATCCAACCCCACCAGAACCTCACCACCTCTCAGGAACCACCACCACCACCACCACCACAACCTCCACCACCACCACCACCACCACCAGTCGTCCACCACCACACAGACGCATCACCACCACTACACCACCACTACACACACACACATACACATACAGACACAAAACCAATATTACATCACCACAACAACCTCACCTCGCCACAACACCACACAGATTACCTCTCACCCTCACCACCACCACCACCACCACTACTGCTACACCAAGACAACATCACTACCACCACTAACACATCACCACACCACCACCTACACCACCACTTACAAGGCTTAGCAGTACACCACCTCCACCACCAACAACACCACAATACCTAACACCACATAGTGAAAAGTGCCTCGCGTGTGTCAACTCGTCTCTCTGAAAAACTCGAACAATTTAGAGATAGTGAGAGAGTGAGAGAGTGAGATAGTGAGACAGACACATGAAAATAAAGGGATCAAATTTATGCTCAAAACTGCCTTACGAAAAATATTTGTTGGCTGTGAATATAAACAAAAATGTGCCTTATATATATTTGGGCACACGGTTATATACTGTCTGTACCTGCTTCCCCTGCCCTCCCCTGCTGCCCCCCTGCTGCCCCCCTGCTTCCCCCTGCTGCCCCTGCTCACTACCAGAAGACATAGCAGGTGTAGCAAGTAAGAAAGGGAAGTTTACAAGCCAACAAAACAACAAACTAACAAACAAACATTTATTCATTCACCTTAATCGTTCTTCCTCTGTTCAAAATTCAGGGAACTTTGGAAAATGTATTAATTGTCAAGTGTTGTTGTTGTTGTTGTTGTTGTTGTTGTTGTATTAGTGTGGCTGGTCAATTATTTACTGGTCCTTAAACTGTACCTGTGAACTGTAATAACTGACTGACTGACTGAACGCCTGACTGACTGACTGAACGCCTGACTGACTGACTTAAATAATTTCTATCAATCAACCTGAACAGTTATATTATTATTGTTTTGGGGATGAAATTGACGTGGGTGTATTTTTTTTTTTTTTTTTTTTTTTTTGGTCAGTCAGTCAGTCAATCAGTTAAGTCAGTCAGTCAAGTTTGTTTTTTCTCGGGTGACTTTTTACATTATTTTACTATTACGCGCTTACTGTTCCCTATGTCTTTTGCCAGTATAATATGTAAGATGTGTGTATGTGTGTGTACGTATGTGTGTGTGTACGTGTGTGTGCAGTATCAGAATTCTCATTGGTTTCCTAAATGATGGATGAAAATATGTTAATGAAAAGAAAATTATCATAAAGTATATATATAATAATTAATACCCATAAATAATTAACTGAGAGAAAGATTATTGAATTATATAGTTAATTAGTTTGAAAAGTGTAAAGAAGGAAGGATGAAAGAATTAACTGTTTCCTAAAGTCTTCTAAAAGGTGTGTGTGTGTGTGTGTGTGTGTGTGTGTGTGTGTGTGTGTGGTGTTTTCCCTTGAGTTGCATGCAGTGTGATGTGCCAAACTGTGCAACACTTCATATTGTATATGTCTGGAAGTGTCATCATCATTATCATCATCATTATCATCATCATTATCATTATCATCATCATCATCAACTCAAGTTCAATAAATATCTGATATACAAAATTTTTCACATCATATTTGAGTAGTAGTAGTAGTAGTAGTAGTAGTAGTAGTAGTAGTAGTAGTAGTAGTAATAGTAGTAGTAGTAGTAAACAAAATGACGAAAGGGAAAATATCATAGTTTTAATGTTACAAGGAAAATTCTATTACAGGAAAATAGGAAAGGAAAAAAATTACAAGGAAAATTAGAGATTATAAAAACGTTTTGTCGTAATGAAAAAAGGAAAATTATCAATATTTTTGCATCACGAGGAAAATTTCAAAATGTGACACAGTAATTATTGTTATGTGTTGCAATAATAATAATAATAATAATAATAATAATGATGATCAAAGGTGCTATTAGAGATGTGATAATAATGTGATAGCAATTAATTAACGATGATGTGCTAGAAGGAAGTAATTAGGTGGTTAATTAACGACCCAAGAAGAGTTAATTGAAGGGATAAATTAACGTGTATATTTTGGTATTCTGAGGGAAACTGTGTGTGTATGTGTGTGTGTGTGTGTGTGTGTGTGTGTGTGATGGGGATATGTGCATTAAGGTGTGTGATATATGTACGTGTTTTAAGCTTGCCATGTTTTGTGTACATGTGTGTATGTATGTATGTGTGTGTGTGTGTGTGTGTGTGTATGTGTGTGTGTGTGTGTGTGTGTGTATGCTGACTGCCCTATGTTTGCTCACTAACTTAATCACTCCCTCCCCCCCCTATATATTTTGCATACCTCCTCCTCCTCTTCCTCCTCCTCTTCCTCTTCCTCTTCCTCTTCCTCTTCCTCTTCCTCCTCCTCCTCCTCCTTATGTATCTTACTAGTCATGAACTGAAATCCAATTCTTGCCTCAAACTCCATAATTGAAAAAGACAAATTATGTATGTATGTATATATGTATGTTTGTATGTACGTGTGTGTGTACGTGCGTTAAGGTGTTTTTTATATGTTTTTACGCTGCAACGAGAGAACGGTTACCCCATATTATGTATGTGTGTATGTGTATGTGTGTACGTATATGTGTGTGTAGTTTAAAACAGTTGAATCTGAATCAAATCTCAATACATATATACACATACATACATACATACATAGCAAGTCTTCATACGTACGTGAGCAATACGTATACATTACTATTTCTATCTAAGCAATGTACATAATAATAATAATAATAATAATAATAATAATAATAATAATAATAATAAATAAATAAATACATGTTGTTTTATACTGGGTTATATTTTGTCTGCTGTAACCTTCCTCTAAACCCTTGTAGATGTAGTGTAATAGTAGTGTAAGTAATTCTCTTCTCTTCCTCTCCCTCCTCTTCTTATTCATCTTCTCTTCTTTTTCTTCCTCCTCTTTTTCTTTCTCCTTTTCCTTCTTCTTTTCTCTTCCTCCTCCTTCTCTTTTTCTTCCTCCTCTTCCTTCTTCTCTTCTAGGTTTTTTCTTTTCTTCTTCCTCCTCCGCTACTGTCACCTCTTCTTCTTTTTGTAGTGCGGTATAGTGTAGTGTGGTGTGGTAGTGGTGTGGTATAGTGTGGTAGTGGTGTAGTGTGGTATAGAATGGTGAGTATTTATAGTGTAAATATTGAGATTATGAATTATTTTTTTTATATCCTTTATCCGTGGTGGTGGGAGGCTTAATGGAGGCCTTATAGATGGTCAGCCTCTGCCCGTTAGTAGCACAGGTTAGATTATTGAAGTTATATTATATTATTAAGTTATATCATCTCTTATTGTTAGGTTTATAGTGCCAGCGGAAGGTCCTCCATGTATATAACTATAGAGTCTTGTTAAAGATAGTGTTATGGCAGCGTGTGGGTGATCTTAGGCTACTCAAATTTAAAATAATAATAATAATGATGATAATAAGTGTTCTGTTTTCTGTCAGGTTATCACAGGAACATAGATACTTGTAAATAGATAGAAAATAAGATAAGATTGTTAGTTAGAAAAGAAATTAATGGATGGAATAGTTGTATGTATGAGTTAGAATATGTTGTGATGAATATAGAATAGAGTTGGAGGTTCAAGGTCACATCAAAACAGATTTAAATGTACGTTATATAAATTTATTTTTATAGAACATTGTTGGAATTGGACTGTATACAAATAATTTTTTCAGACTTATTTTTTTTGGCTTGATTTAGTCTTTCCTGAAGCTGATAATTACAACCAACAACAACAGGAACTAATTGACTTAACTGATTAATTAACAGGAAATAATGAGCAAATCTTCCCTGGATCCGAACGTTAAAAAAAACAAAACATTGAAAATTGTATTGACGAACATTGACGAGATTTTTTCCATCAATCTCGGAAAAAAATAAAATGACAACACTTTATACACGATCAAATGCAGAGTAGAAACCTATATAAAAAATAGATCAAATAAAAGAATAACTCGCTAGGCTAAAAACAAGAAAAATTAACTTAAACACACACACAGATACAGCCATGTGTGTACGTATATGACGGTGTACACGACAAGTCACACACACGTCACGTACACCTCATAGATGCTGAAGGAAGTACATATAAGAACACACACACAGATAGGTCATGTACGCGTGGTGCCTCTGTGTGTGCGTGTGCGTTTGTTGACTAGGAGATGCGGTCGAGTGCTTCTAACATAATGATGCTGCTGCCTCGGATTACCTGTTAAATGAAGGGTGATTAGTAGAGGTAATTAATAGGTGATTATAGGTAGTTTTCTCCTAGCCTAATTTTTTTTTTATCAATTATTTATTTCTACGATTGGAAATTTATTGGAGACTAGATAGAATATGCGGCAGTGATTTGGTGGCCACATAAAAAGAAACACACACACACACACACATACATACATTAATAACCTTACATTCTAAACCCAAATCAATTTTTACACACACAGGAGAACAGAACAAATAAATAAATACAAAAATAAAAAACAAATTTCTCAACCCAATTATATCTTTTTACACCCACAGAACAAGAAACATTAAAAAATAAAAATAACCCCAAAATTCTAAACCCAATCATATCTTTTTACGCCCACAGAAAAACAAAAACAAAAAAATATGAGGAAAAACCTGAGAAAATAACCAGCACCACCTCCCTGAGTCGAGCGGCATCCAACACCATACCGGACCAAATACATCTATAACTTATCAATTAATCAAGTAAGTAACCACCACCACCACCACCACCACCACCATCATCCACCTTCATCCACATACTTACCGACACCCCAATCCGCACCCGTTCGCTAGCCTTCCGCACCTCCACGCCCTCATCCACCACAAGATTCATGAAAGGATCAAAGCCACGGAGAGTCCCTTCCACCACACGACCACCATTAAGCTTCACCATCACACGCTTGTCCATATATCTGTAAGGGTGAGGATAGGGTGAAGGCGTGAGTATACAAATATAAGATGAATGGAAGTGAATGAGTGAGTGAAAAAACTTATACAATCAAATCTAACCTAACAAAATTCTTCCTCATAAACGTTTGGTTGCAAGAGTAAACAAACTTGAGATGAGACGTTTTAAAAGCCAATAATACGTGTTTTAAAAGTGGTTATGTATGTTTATGTTCGTGTGACTTACTTCTTCAGCTCAGGGGGATGTGCCTTACTCATGGTGGTGGTTTAATTACGAGGAAAAAGGCTTTAAAACGGTAATTAAAACTTTTGAGGTAGAAGTCTTGGCGCGATTTCTTCCTCTACTTCCTCTTGTGACCTGTTAAAGCCGCGTGGGGTGTTATTTTTGTTGTTATAATTTATTAGGGTTATTTTATAGGTTATTATAGTGTAAATATATAAGTAAGGATTATATAATGTTTTTTTTATTATATTTAGTTTTTATTTGTATTATTTTTCCAGTTTTTGGTTAGGGTATTGCTGTCTCCGTTATTATGGCGTTGGCGGAAGGAAATATTGAAACAGAATAAAAATTAAGCCATAAAATACATAGTAAATAGACTTAGATAAATAAGAATAACAAATAGACATATAAAAAGTACATAGAATAAATAAATAAGTTAGTTTTTACATTATTAAATCTCCATACAATTAACTCCTCACTACCACCCATTAACAACCCACAACAATTAACTACAAAATAACAATAATGATAAATACACATATATAAAACTACATAGCATACATATATACATTAGTTTTAGTATTCTTCATCTCCGTAATAATATCTCGATGTCCGCCATTATCAGCTGACTTCGGAGCCTGAGTAAAAAGGCCACAAGGGTAAGAAAACACATTAATTACCCTTCCCTAATGACTTATCCCTATGCATTAATAACCCCAATTAACCTACAATGCCTATGTGATCAATTAATAGTCAGCCTAATAGCATATAATTAGTGAGAGGAGAGGAATGGAGTGTAATAACAAAACCTTTAAATACGCCTTAATTACTTATACCTATATATTAATGACCCTAATTATGCTTTCTAGAGTGTGTTGTCAATTAATAGTTGTCTTAATACCATATAATTAGTGAGGGAGTGTCATTAAGGGTTTAGCTAGGGTGGGGTCAAATGAAAGGACGTGACAGTGGTAGGGTGTTAATATGACCTGTTTAATGACCTCTGACCTAAGGGAGGTTATATTAGGGTCATTTAAGGGTGATTATTAAGGGTGAAATGGCCTGGTAATGACCCTTTGTTGATAACCTGCTAATTGAGGTTATTAGTTAAAACCTTAGTGTCATTTACTATGTTATTTACGTTTGTTAATTTATTATTTATGTATTATTTTATATCTTCACCAGAATGATCTAGATAATTGAGTGTTATATTATGACATTACCTGATGCATTTTGAGAAGGTTTTCTTTATTACATTTCCGTCGCAAATTCTTAGTTTGTGAGATATTCAATGTTTACTGTGAGGTGCCGACACCATTCTATTTTGCAGTTGCATGCTATTCTGGTGAAGATGTAAAAATTTATCAATATTTCTGTCTGCTTGCTAGTTCTTGTGATATCATTTATCTATACCAAGTGTTTAGAGATAAGGCAATCATATCTTGTTGTCACCTGCTATTCATCCACTACTGCTAAAGCCTGTGTCTTATTATTAGGCAGTGTTTACAGTGTTTACAGGTACGGCAGCTGTACCAATAGGGGATGACAGTGGCGTACGGCTGCTGTATCCCTAACCACTACCTTATTATTCTGTCTTACTTATTCATTCCTCTAATATTACCTAACTTTACCATAACCTAACTACGTATCAAATTATAATGCCTCCTCTCCCTCCCTCCTGCCGCCCCCTTAGGTAGAGCAGGCAATGTTAGCCGCTTGGAGTTCCCAGCTTGAGGTGGCCGAGGACGAGTGTTGTGTGAAGGACGACACAGAAGACGAAGAGAGTGTTAGCCACGAGGAGGAGACCCGCTGGCCCTTCACCACCACCACCACCACCACCACACAGGTAACTAAACACCACACCTGTATATACACCTGTACATATGCCACCTGTATATACCTGAGGAGAAGGATAGCTGGCCCTTCCACACCACCACCACCACAGGTAACTAACACACCTGTACCACCTATATATACACCTGTACCACACCTATACACACCTGTAACACCTATATATAAACCTGTACCACATTTATATACCTGTAACACATTTATACACCTGTAACACATGTATACACCTGTGCCACACCTGTATACACACCTGTAATACCTCTATAATATGTGGAAAGATGTGAATTTTTATTAATTACTAATATACACACCTGTATATACACCTGTGATACCTGTATACACCTGTAACACCTTTATAATATGTAGGATTGATGTACTTTCCCTGTTTTTTTATTACTCTATATTCTTTAGGTAATTAAATGTTTTTTTTATATATGTCGTGTTTTATCGGCTCTTCAATAGCATAAAAAAAAATATATATATATAAACAACTATAGGATGTGTGTGTGTATTTATTAATTTTCTTATTTTATTTATTTATTTATTATTATTATTATTTGTTTATTATTATTTGTTTATTATTATTGAGGCATTTTGACAGTGATGATAATGATGCAATTGTGATGATAGAAAATAGTGATAATTAATGGATTGACTGATTGGTGGCTTGAATTTCACTGCTAATGATGATAATGATGATAATGACATTGTACTAATACCATTCTTTTTTTTTCATTATCAGGTGTAAGACAGAAACAAAAAAACAAACAAAACAAATAAAAAAGAAAAAGAGAAAGTAACAGTAACAAGAAACGAGAGACCAGAAGAAAAGTTACGAGAAGGAAGAAGAGAACCGACACCAACAAACACACGTACACACACACACACCCACACGTACACACACACACCCACACGTACACACCATGTCCAAGCCGCCCTCAGACAAGCTGCCCACCTTCAAGCTAGTGGTGGTGGGTGACGGCGGGGTAGGAAAGTCAGCGCTAACTATTCAATTCTTCCAACGACTCTTTGTAACTGACTACGACCCGACTATTGAAGACTCATACATACAACACACGGAGGTGGACGCACAGTGGTGTATACTAGATGGTGAGTGTGTACGTACGTGTGTGTGTGTGTGTGTGTGTGTGTGTAAGGGAGATTGCTTTGTATATTCCCTTACGTCCCTTCCCCTAATAATTCTAACATTTTCCTACTTCCCCTAAAATTAACACACCCCTTCCTCCCCCCTTCCCCTAGTCCCCTTAAACCCCCTCTTACCCCCTTCCCCTAGCCCCCTTAAACCTCTCTTCCCCCTTCCCCCTTCCCTAGTCCCCTGAACCTCCCCTCCCCCCTTCCTACAATTCTTGACCCTCACTCCCCATTCCCCATACAATCTAGACCCCACATTCCCCATCATTCCCCATACAATCTAACCCCTCATTCCCCATACAATTCTAACTCCTTTCCCCTTACACCACCATCCCCCCATACATTCTAACCCCTTCCCTCCCCCCCCCACAGTACTAGACACGGCCGGGCAGGAAGAGTTCAGTGCCATGAGGGAGCAATACATGCGTAAGGGAGACGGCTTCATGTTGGTGTACTCGGTGACAGACAAACAAAGCTATGAGAACATACCTCACTTCTACACCCAGATACTTCGCGTCAAGGACAGGTGAGGCGGCCGGGAAGGAGGGAGGGAGGGAAAGGGAGAGAGAGCGAGAGAGTGAGGGGTTTAAGAGAGGAAGGGAGAGAGTGAGAGGTTTAAGAGAGGGAGGGAGAGAGAGTAATGAAATGAGATGAGTTGCAACCTAACCTAACCTGACCTGACCTGACCTGACCTCCTCCTCCTTACAGGGACTCATACCCGATGCTGCTGGTAGCCAATAAGGTTGACCTGGTACACCTACGCCAGGTCAGCGAGGAGATGGGACGTGACCTGGCTCAGCGGCTGTCTATTAATTATATTGAAACGAGCGCTAAGGACCCGCCGCTCAATGTGGATAAAGCCTTCCATGAGGTGTGTGTGTGTGTGTGTGTGTGTGTGTGTGTGTGTGTGTGTATGTGTGTGTGTGTGTGTGTTTACCTAGTTGTTGTAATATACAGGAAAGAGCTATGTGTATGTGTGTCTATATATGTGCGTGTCTTTGTCTATATGTGTGTGCGTGTGTGTATGTACTGATCCCTGTGCATTCTTTTGGTCATGCGTATTGTGTGTGTGTGTACGTACTGATCACTGTGCGTTCTTTTGGTCATGTGAATTGTGTGTGTGTCTATGTATGTGTGTACGTATACTGACCCATGTGCGTATCTTCAGGTTGTGCGTATTATCCGTGACGCCCCGCCCATGGACGGACCCAAGAAAGGGAAGGTGAAGCCCAACTGTGTCATCATGTAAACAAACAAACAAACACAAACAACAACAACAACAACAACAACAACAACAAAATGAATTCTCCTCCAAAAGATATACAAGAAGAGGATAAAAGAGGAGGTAAAAAAATAATGGAGGAGGAGGAAGAGGAGGAAAAGGAGGAGGAGGAGGAGGAGGAGGAGGAGGAGGAGGAGGAAGAAGAAGACATGACAAGCAGGTTTCATAATGGCTGCTAATCTATCTATCTAAGTCATGTCTATTTCATTATCTATTTATTCATCTATTGTTATATCACTTATTATTTTTCCAGCGTTTATTAATTTATACGTTTCACTTATTTTTATTTATTTATTTATTTTTTGTTGTTGAATTATCGTGTCATTTATTCTTTTTATTATTATATTTTCTCCTCTTAGTAATTAACGAGCAGCTTAATTATCGTCTCGTGTCATTATCTCTCGTCATTATTAATTCCCAGCTTTAATTATGCCAAAGATAATGTTATATTTATTCATTTATTTTTTTTACACATATATTATCTTATACTATCTTTGCTTGTTTGGAAATTTTATATGTTTGTATGTCTGTGTGTGTGTGTGTGTGTGTGTGTGTGTATGTGTGTGTGTGTGTGTGTGTGTGTGGTAATTTTTTCCTCTATATTTCCTTAATACAACTCCAGCATCAAAGTTGTGGTTGAAGGCTGATAGATGGCAGCACTTTACACTTTATTCCTTTGTTCTTTCTTATAAGTGGAGTGAAATTATTTTTATATTTATACGAAGAACTCAAATTTTTTTTTACGCAAACTCAAATTTTTTAACGGAAACTCAATTTTTTTAACGCAAACTTTTTATCTATTGGTGAATTTTGTCGGGTTTAGAAAGACAGTGTGTTTGGTGACCTGACCTGACCTGACCTGTGTTTGGTGAGAGGGATGGGGTCAAGAGATCAAGAGGTCAGTATGGGTTGTAGGTAATTCTAGTTTATTTATTTTATTTTATTTTAATTTTTTTATTCTTATTGGACCTTATGTGACCTTGTGTGCGTGTGTGTGCGTGTGTGTGTGCATACGTCATCATTAATACACCGGTGTTTTATTATTATTGTAGTTCATGTTGTGAGTGTTTGTTTGTTTGTTTGTTTGTTTGTTTGTTCAAATCATTCTTTCTAAATATTTATCTAGAGAGAGAAAGCTAATTTTTGTCTCTCGGGTAAATTTTTCAATCACTTTTATTTTTTTGGGGTAAATCTTTTCGTCTTTTCATAAAGGTTAATAGTATTTTTTTTACATCTTTTGGGTAAATTATTTTGTCATTTACTTCTCGTTCTTTTTCAAGTTCGCTCAAATTATAACGCAACACAATTTTAAAGCGCTAATTATACCCTCATTAAGGTGTAGGTAATTAGAGCTAATATTAAGTTATATCATTACTATTCAAAAGACAATTATAACTAAGTGATTACGTGTCATTAATTAATTGCGTCATTTAATTATACTCAAATTAGCACAAAGATGAGGTTTATTATACGTTAAGAGTCATAATTAAGTCAAATAAGTCACAATTAAGTTAAACGAGTCACACAAAGTTAAGTCACGAGTCACATTTAAGTTCAATAAGTCACATTTAAGTCACAGGTGTGGAGTAACAAGTGTTTGAACAGGTGTTAAACTTTATATTCAAAGCAGAAGTGATGGTTTTAGATGTATTTTATATATATGTTTGTTTATTTATTTATTTTTATTCCTCTCTCTCTGGTTATGGTTGTACTTATTTTATTTCTTATCAAGGTTGTATTTTTATCTATTTACTTATTTGTTTATTTAATTTTCTCTCTCTCTCTCTCTCTCTCGGGTATTCTTAAAAAAACCTTAAATGGGTTGTGGGATTTTTATATTTGCTGATTTTTATTCTTCGTTTCGTCTTTTTTTTTTTTTTTCTCATTTTTTCAACCTTACGTGTTTTTCATAAATAGTCAATTGTATTAATAGATTATTGTTGTTGTTGTTTTCTCTCTCTCTCTCTCTTTCTCTTTTTTCTCTTGTATAACTTTCCTTCCTCTCTCTCTATCTCTCTTTCTCTTTTATCTCTTTCTTGTATAACTTTCCTCGCTCTTTTTCTCTTTCTCTTTTCCTCGCTCTCTTTTTCTTTTTCTTTCTTTCTTTCATTAATGGCGTCCAAGATAGGAATATAAATGTAATCAAAACAATTATTTCAAGAGTCAAGTTAATGGTTCAGAAATTATAATGATCATAAATAGAGTCTAATGTAATTCATTATCTTTATTGGAAAGTGTGATTAATTAAGGTTAGATTAATTAATTGACTTCCATTCTTAATTACGTATTATTAATTATCATAACTTAACCATTGTCGTCTTTCTCACTTTGTTTCTGTGTGTGTGTGTGTGTGTGTGTGTGTGTGTGTGTGTGTGTGTGTGTGTGTGTTAGTTGTGTAGATTAGTCAATGTTATATTTCAATGTTTTTATTTATTTATTATTATTATTATTACTTCAGTCAGTTGTCTCTCTAAATCAGTCAGTCAGTCAGTTATTTAGGTAAGTCAACAGTTAATTACCAAGGGCAGTTAGTTAATTAGTGTTATTATGTTAGTTATTAAGCCCATTAGTCAGTCGGTCAATCAGTCAATCATTGTTTATTAATACTTATCATTATTTATTTTATTTTTTCTCTAATTAATGATAAGAAACAATTTTTTATTTATTCTTCTAAAAAAATGACTGATATGATTTTATTTACTTTAGAAAAAAATATGTACTTTGAATTATTATAGTGTGTGTGTGTGTGTGTGTGTGTGTGTGTGTGTGTGTGTGTGTGTGTGTGTGTGTGTGTGTGTGTACAGCATGCCTCCCCCCCGTCACCCCCCCTATCCCCCTCATGATTCCCCCCCTGAGTAGGTGTTAGGGGGGCTTAAATGATGGGGGGGGAGGGTGTTTGTACACCTGCACACACACACACACACACGTACACACACACACACTAATGGCTGTGTGTGTGTGTGTGTGTGTGTGTGTGTTACTTACCTTGAAAAAAAACTAAAAATGCTGATATTACTGCTATTATAATCATCTTTATCATCATTATTATTATCATTATCATCATTATTATCATTATTATTATTATTATTAGGAGAGGAAAGTGAGATCAGTGTTTAAGAAGAAAAAAAAAAATCACGTTAATAGATACAAATTAAATATATAAATAGTCATCATCATTATTATCATTATTATTATTATTAAAACTGACATAATAATAACAATAATCATCATCAATTATCATCTATCTCCCTTTTATCACTATTTCCTTCTTTTTTCATTCGTTTCCCTCAATATAGAACCACTTGGAGCAGTAATGACCCCCCCAAATATACTCCCTGGCCCTCCCCCCCCACTCGCCATCCTCTCCCCCCTCTTGGCCTGTGGGGGGGGGCTGCCGGGGGGGGGCGATTACTCCACGTGGTTTTGGAGTAGATTAAAACAGCCTGACGGTGGTGGAAGACTAATTAGGTTGAAGGCTAATTAGGTTGATGCTAATTAGGTCATTGACTAACAAACTAATATTTATTGTTTATTTGTTTATATTTAATTGTTATTGTTGTTGTCATTTTCTGCCTCCGTCTGGCTGTGTTAGGTTAGTGTACGTGTGTATGTATGTGTGTGTGTATGTACAGTGGTGGTGTGTATGTGTGTGTGTATGTACGTGTATTGTATCGTTGTTGTGTGTACGTATGTTGGTTGACAGAGTACTAATATTAATACTACTAATGTACTATTTCTGCTAACGATGTACTACTATTAAATACTATTGTGTGTACTAATGATAATAGTCTGGTGTCCGTGTGTGTGTGTGTATGTCAATATTACATACATACATACATACGTGTAAGTATATGTAAGCGTAACAACCATGACTGTGTATTAATGTATACATGTTGTGTACGCACATGTGTACGCGCTACACACTTGCTGTACAGAGTGTATTTAGAGAGGACGAGGGCAGACAGCCTCCTCATGTATACCTATGTGTACCTGTATGTGCGTGAAGGCAGGGGATGTGTAGGTCTGTGTGCGTATCAGTCAGGGTGTGAGTAAACTGAGGCAACTTTACTTACATGCTCAAAAAACTTACATGACGAAGGAGTTGGTGTGTGTGCGTATTACAACCTCGATGGAGATGGCAGTCTGTGTACGCATGGAGATGAGATGGCTCCAGTGTGTCAGGGTATGTGTGTACGTGTGTGTGTGTGTTGCCTAGTAGAGAAAGGTTTACATACACCATAGGATACCATAGGATCTCAATGTCCTATGGTTGGCTGAGTCCTTCTAAGTGGAGTAGGATGGGGTGTAGGACGTCCTCTCACTCCTTCCTTTACCTGGTATAGGATTCTGTCACTATTACCTTGAGGGGAGTCATTAGTGAATCCTTAATCACAGGTAATAATACAGGTGATTAGGGAAGTGATTACGTTTTTTTTTTTTTTTTTTTTTTTTAGATCACAAATATATATACTTGGAATAAAGTCAAAATGTGTTTATTATTATTATTATTATTTTTTTTTATTGTATGTGATTATTATTATTATTTATTTATTTATTATTATTATTATTTTCTTTGATGCCATTCCATTATATTTGAGAGATATACAATGAAGAATTATTATTATTATTATTATTATTATTATTATTATTATTATTATTATTATTATTATTATTATTAGTTTTTTTGTCATCTAATGTTAACCAGTAATCGTAGTGAACATTTTGTAATAGATAATTTATTCTTCATTGATGTGTGTGTGTTTGTATTTGATTTAAGGCCACACACACATACACACACACACACACACACACACACACACACACACACACACACACACACACATACACACACACACATACACACACACACACACACACACACACACACACACACACACACACACACACTGGCCCTGAGTGACACTGTGGTGGTAGTAGTAGTAGTAGTAGTAGTAGTAGTAGTAGTTTTTTCTCTAATCTCATTTCTTTCCTATCTTTAGTGAATGACTACAACTGCTATTAACTTACTACTACTTCTACTACTTTTACTACTACTACTACTACTACTACTACTACTACTACTACTACTACTTCTACTTACTATTACTATTACTACTTCTACTTAGAATTACTACACTTCAACATGACACACTGGAGAGAGAGAGAGAGAGAGAGAGAGAGAGAGAGAGAGAGAGAGAGAGAGAGAGAGAGAGAGAGAGAGAGAGAGAGAGAGAGAGAGATGGAGAGATGGAGGAGGAATCTAATTAAAGATGGATGTAGTGGTTTCCCGATTTTATTGTCCCAAGTAAGTTAAGGTTGAGAAGGTGAGGTTGGGGAGGAGGGGGTGTTGGGGGGGCGGGGGCAAAGAGGGGGGAGGGGAAGGTTTTGGGTTCGTTGTGGGTAAAAAGTTGGGGTTAGGAAGGGGTTAGGATTAATGGGTGAGTGTAGGGGGGTTGGGGAGGAGGTGAGGTGTGTTGGGGGTGAGGGGGAGGGGCATCTACACCCCACACTCCCCCCTTCCCCCCCTACTCTTAGCCTTCACCACAGTCACGTGCCCATTGTGGTGGAGGCAGAGGTCAGAGTCATAGGGCGGGCCTGAGTTTGACCTCCAAGGGTCACGCGTTGTCCCACACCTCCAAACACATTCTAGCGTCCTCTTGAAAGCCTCCCGGAAGTCCTTATTGAAGTAGGCGTAGATGGCTGGGTTGAGCATAGAGTTGAAGTATCCGGTCCAAAATAAGATCGGCTCCAGGATGGGCGGTATGTTGCACACGTCGCCGCAGAGAGTGATAGTGAGGTACCAGGTGAAGAAGGGAAGCCAGCATAGGATGAACACGCCCATGATGATGCCAAGTGTCCGTGCAGCCTTGTGTTCTCGCTTCAGTTTGATCAAGTTCCGTTCCTTGGTCGGTGTTGCTTCTTGACCGTCGCTGGAAGGACGGTGATTCATTAACCGCCGACCTGATCCTCCCCCTAACCCTCCCTCACCTAGCGAACCATTCGTAGGGGGTGGTAGCATGCTAGAGGTGGTTGTGGTGGTGGTGGTGGATGAGGTGGATGTGACGACCGCTGCGTGTGAGGTGGATGCCAAGCGGGTGTGTCTGTGTAGCATCCGTTCCTGCCGCGCCGCCTCCAGGTAGATGCGGTAGTAAGTGTAGACCATCACGCTACCGGGGATCCAGAACGAGATGGAGGATGACACAAGGGCGTAAGCCATGTTAACCACAAAGTCACATGATGAGGAGGAGGCTTGGGCGGTGGCCTGGGCGGTGGTGTACCAGTCTAGAAAGATGGGGAGGAAGGAGATGAGTAGAGGAGCCGTCCACACCAAGGACAACATCACTGCCACACGCCGCTTCGTCATCACCATCGGGTATGCCAATGGGCGCACGATGGCGTAGTAACGGTCAATACTAATACAACACAGGTGGAGGATGGAGGCCGTGGACGCGTACACATCAAAAGAGTTCCATAAGTCGCACACGATGGCGTTGAAGAGCCAGCGGCCGGCGATCTGTTTACTGGCGTTGAAAGGCATCACTAAGATAGCCACTAAGATGTCTGCGATGGCTAGTGACACCACAAAGTAATTGGTGATGACACGTAAGCGACGCACACGCACCACACTCACCACCACAAGCAAGTTCCCCAAGATGGCGCACACTATGATGAGCGCCATACACAGCGCACCCAACACCAAGCTCACTGTCACCTCAATGCCATCACCATCAACACCATCATCTGTTATGTTTGCGGTGGTGTCCTGCAGCCACGAGGGCGGCGGTGATGTAGTGATCACCTCCATCACCACGCCACTGTCAACACCAACTGAACTGGTGACTGTACTAGGGAGTGTGTGGGGGGGCGGGGGCAGGGTGGTGCTTGCAATGATGTCTTCAATCTTGGTAATACTGACGCAGCAGTATTGTGGAGACTACGAGTATTGTAGTAGTAGTAGTAGTAGTAGTAGTAGTAGTAGTAGTAGTAGTAGTAGTAGTAGTAGTAGTAGTAGTAGTAACAGTAGTAGTAGTAGTAGTATTAGTATCAGTAGTAGTAGTAGCACAGGTAGCACTATTAGTTGTATTAGTATTAGTATTAGTATTAGCGGTTTAACGAGTGAGTGAGTGAGTGAGTGAGTGAGTAACAACAGTGGAGTAACAAGTGAGGCAGGTGTGGTACAGGTGTGGTAGATGAGTGCACCGTTGGTTCGGCGTCACCTTTGTACAGAGAAGGTCGGAGGCGGAGGCAGAGGCTTAGTAGATAAGGAGGCGCAAGTCGGCCGCCGGGCTGCTGCTGCTGCGGCTCCTTGTTAACAGTTACAGAAAAATAGAACTTTTGTTTGGCACAGACCTACACCACTACCATCACAGGCTGTCTTGACTTGAATAGATCACAGAGGCGGGAACACACACATACGAGTACACACACACACCTAGACACACACACCCACACACACACACACGAAGTCTACAGTAGCACACTTGGAAGATAGTTTGATGTAGACAGTGATAACAATAATTAATTACA
>JAXIVD010005416.1:0-2500 GCA_036785275.1 Cancer borealis
GAGAGCGAGAGAGAAAGAGAAAGAGAGATTATGTAGTGTGAGTGTGTGTGTGTGTGTGTGTGTGTGTGTGTGTGTGTTGTGTGTGTGTGTGTGTGTGTCTGTGTGTGTGTGTGTGTGCTGGTGCTGCTGAGAGAACTACGAGGCCAGTGACGTAATCTTGAGGGCTCCGCGGCACAGTTTACTCTTTCTGGCCGTTAACGTCAAGCTGAATGTGCGCCGCGATGCTTATCTATGCAACGCGAGGAATTAAAGGAGGGAGTGCTGGGAGGGGAGAGTGCTGAAGGAGATGGGTAGGAAATAAGGATGATAAACACTGCAGGAAAGGAAGGAAAGGAGGAGAAATTAAGAAAAAAAGTCAGTATAGCGACTAGGAGAGGGGAGAAATGAAAGGAAAATGGATAAAGTGTAAGTATGATATAATTATACAATGAATACAGAAGAGTGTGTGGTGTTAGACGCGGTGAAGTAACGGGAGATGTTTGGATTACAGTATAGAGGTAGAACCAATATAGGACCAAGTCAGCGCTATGATTCATGTTGATGGTGAGAATAAGAGGAAATCTAACAGGAAGGATAAGATATTTAGACATTATGAAAAAGTACTATAGTTTGCAGTTCATTATACGTCGACGGTCTAAAATAGTACAATGAGAGACAAAACAGATTCAAACTACTTACATTTCCTACTTGACAACACGCAAGAAATAAATTTAGTACTAGATAGTCCGATAAACTCACATTAAACCAAACGAAGAAAAAATGATTGCAAAAAACTCGTCCGTTATACACAAGACCTGCGAAAGGTGTTCGTCTAAGCCAAGTGAGGGACGCGATTGTAACTCTGAGATAAGCGACCCAAAGTACTACATCTCCCGAAGGAGGAAGGCAGTCGACATCTCACATTAGCATAGTGTATCGGCCAAGATTGCATTGTAAGGCAGCGAGAATTAGACATAAATAAGGTGTCCGCTATCACGGGACCTCCCCCTGGCGGCAGTAAACACAAGGGACCCGTCATCAAATACCTTATATTTTTTCTCCAACACCAAAATTACCTCATTATTTATAGAGACTTCCATGACGTAGATAACAGCATCCCTCAGCCATGCATCAGCTGACTTTTACATGGTCCTCAGCCTCACAACACCCTACAACTAAACACAAGCTCATTATTTACCGAAATTTTTCCTTCTTTGATTTATAAAACCCAAAGTTACATGAATAGGTCAAAAATATCTAAAAAAAACAACAACTATGTAATAAATGTGTGCACAGTTAAAGTGGAAAATGATGCAGGTAATTAAAAGGGATTTTTTTATAAGCTCGCAAAGATTACTAAGGCAAGAGTATAAAATCGACAGAAGATATAATGAAGTGGAAAATAGAAATAGAGTGTAACGTAGTAGATGGATCTAATTAGAACCGAATAAATACATACACATTGAAAAATAATACGATTTTATAAAAACATATGAATATCTTGCAACTCATCGCTGAAGCCCCTTTATATATACCTCCTTACTTCTAGCTTTCCTTTCTTCATCTTCCTCCCTTTTTCTTAGTAAAGGTAAACTAAACCACACATTCTCTGCATCCTTCCGCCAGGGCCCCGATAACTATACACACCTTAACAGCGAGATAAAAATAAAGGGGCAGGCGATAGAGGAAAGCAACAAGAATTTGCATTCTGAAAAATACCCTGAAGCTGAATCATCGGTACATACATTAAGTAAAAATATATGAATAAATAAATGAAGAAAAAAAAGGTAAGGGGGCGTACACCCTTACGTCCGATAAGCTTGAGAGTTTATGACTGTGAATCTTGAAAGTGTTGCCCATTACTGAACAACACTGTGAATGCATGCTAAGTGTTGCTAAATAATCGCATGAATGCAATTGACACCGCGAAAGTGCAAAGTCATCTCAACAAGACCTGAGAGCCGGCACTTGCTTTTTTTTTTTCTCTCTCTCTCTCTCTCTCTCTCTCTCTCTTTCTCTCTCTCTCTCTCTCTCTCTCTCTCTCTCTCTCTCTCTCTCTCTCTCTCTCTCTCTCTCTCTCTCTCTCTCTCTCTCTCTCTCTCTCTCTCTCTCTCTCTCTCTCTCTCTTTCATGAAAAAAACAAGCAGAAAAGTCTTAACTCTCATTGTTTGATTTAAAATTAGATATCTGTGTATCTTTAAATTACTAACTACATGTATACTTTGAATTATAATACAAAAGTTGTTTCTGTAACGACAAAAAAGAGTGGTGTTACATGTTATTTTTTTCCCTTCATATGTATATAAACAAAGGGAGTGAAGGTTAGCGAAACGGCAGATCAATATTTTATGTAGGTCAACAGTGTATGTGTACATGTGTGAAGTGTTTGTGTGCTGGGAAGGAAGGATTTTGCAATGTTGTATGTGTGTACTCTCTCTCTCTCTCTCTCTCTCTCTCTCTCTCTCTCTCTCTCTCTCTCTCTCTCTCTCTCTCTCTCTCTCTCTCACACACACACACGCCC
>JAXIVD010005416.1:7500-29288 GCA_036785275.1 Cancer borealis
CTAAAGTCAACAGCCGAGAGGGATAAATGCAGGTTAAGTAACCCTGAAACTTATAACTCAGGAGATACAAGAGTACTCAGTCATCGATTCCAAGGAAAACAAGAAATCTTACAATGAGTTTACTTTTTTTCACAATCATATCAAGATTTACAAGGAAGACATGACTGTACTGGAAAAGCACGAGGACTGAAGGAAATTTGAATGCAGGAGAAAGATCTTTGTTTTTGGCTATTTTTTTCTTTATTCTACTTACCTTGCTCCTGTTTCTTTCATGAGTCTGGCTTTGCATGTACCAAAGAGTCATCTTATACAAAATTACTACCATCACTGTCATCATTAGTATTATTAGTGACCAATGTGTACCTTATAGAAATGTTGAAGAATAGTGAAGTACAAAGTACCACGTTGACACCAACGGAGTTTCTGGATAAGGACATCCCTGGATTTAAACCAAACTTTGGTTGGAAGGTGTAGCACTAGTGCGATGAGAAAATGCCTACCAAGCGTAATGCACCAATTATAATGATTCATCACTAATATTAATATAAAGGTGATATATTACCAAGGCAAAATTGGAACCAGCTGCCAGCATTCATGTGAGTATGGAAAGTTTGAAATATATACGTTCTGAAGTAGACTAATAACATTGACCAACGATGATAATAAAGTGTTTTGACTTAACGGTATTCATTATGTGATTCGTTATGCTTCATCTGGTCTGTGATATATTCATCAGTGTTATCATATCATTCGAAAAAAAAAACTCATTCACGCATGAAACGTGTCATAAGTTTCTGCCTCAGCGTCGGTGGTAGCTCGGCCGTAAAGGTCACGTGAGGGCAGCACAGTAACACTGCCAAATCAAGGTTATGTCAGCACTAGAAAGTGAAGCATAATTATTGTGACACCATTTGTTGTACAATTTTGAATATTTCCTAGAATACTTTGTGGAAAATCTACATACGAATTAAGTATGAAAATTCACACACTTAATAAGTATAAAAAGTGTCGTAGAGTTCAGAACAAATATTTGTCAGACCTTGATACAACTGCGTGTGTTGCAGCATCGCGGCTCCCGTGACTCCATGGTGCGGGCAGGAAGGAAGGTGTTGTGCGGGTGAAACACTGATGCTTGTCACGAAATCCAGTCAAGGTGTATAAGTTTTTACTCAGGTCATGTAAATTAAATGAAATTACCTGAATTTTATCTTGGGTTTGTATGAAATGGAAACGTGAACACAAAGACAGAAGAATATATACATCAAAGTAGCTTTAAGATTTTAAAGGTAATATAAGCGTCAGTGAATTCGTTACAGGTATGTTGCAATCTTGCTGTCTCTCCATATACCAAGTCACGAGACTTTCATTTACATAAATTACATACAGGAATAAATAGATTAATATATATCCATATCATATAAATGATGCCGTACAGATAAATCATATAAATGCATAGAGCTTTAGTTTTTTTTTACTATCTTCAGAAGTGCTATTAACCGCGACATTGATCAAGATTAGACTGGCAGCAACTAAGATAACAAAACTGGTGCCGATAAGAGATAGTAAAAGCCATTTTCAACACTCTTTCGTCAAGTATCTCCCAGTGACATGAAATAAGCTAGACTTATGTAAGATAGTCGGTAAGTACAGAGCAACCCCTTAAAACTAAGAAGTGGCATCAAATGCATCAGGCAGCTCAATTCTGGTACATCTGAACCACCTTGGTAGCAATGCAGTCACCAACACTTCAACCTACCGATACAAGACTGTAGCCAACGTAGTTAAGATTCAACTCTACTTTCACCACTCTAAAGATCTTGCACTCAGTTAAGCCGCCACAGGCAGTAGAAGCTACTTCAGGTAATACCAGGTTAGGCGTATGATCCATTAATATGCATTCAAGGAGTGATGGGGCCTGTAGCTCGTGGCGGGGAAGCTCACCTCCAAAAAAAAAAGAAGTTATATTATAAAGGAGGAAAAAAAGTATTTTATATACATACGACTTTAGCAAATACCTACGTAGAAAAGCCGTGACTGCATACAACTTGGTAATGTTAACACTACGTAATATGAATACCAAATGGCCAGATGTATCAGTGTTAGTAGAACAAGTTATTTTGTAATCAAAGCATTGCCTCAGTCTCAAAATGTTATAATGTGCAACAAACAGACAAATAAACACACACACACACACACACACACACACACACACACACACACACACACACACACACACACACACACACACACACACACACACACACACACACACACACACACACACACACACACACACACACACACACACACACACACACACACACAAGCAGGATAGATGTTAGATAGTTATTTTTATATTTTGTATTGAGGTCTTTATTAAGATCCATGTCATCCCCAGCTCACTTGACGGAAATCAAAATCAAAGTTTGAGTGAATGGCTCATATTCGTGTTACTAAATACTTCAACGACACTAAGAATGAAATCTGACAGGCCAGCGCGTTACACACAAATAACCAGGTCTCTGCCAAGTATGTATTAAGACTATTTCTCACTCAAACAAAATTTTGATTGAGTTGCATCATTTAGGCAAAAGCAAAAATATTTTCCAGCAAAAGCAAGATGTAAATTAAAATCACTCTAAGGGAACACTGGTACTAGCGAGGAAGGAGGAGGAGGAAGACAAAATATAAAACAGGACAGCCATGGAGTGAGTGCAAGGAAGGGTTCACTTCCTTGCTAACCAGGTGACTGCTGCCGTCCGTAGCCAGCACGTGGGTGGTCTAGTGGTAATTATAAATGCAAAGTAATGCAGCAACGCCTGGTTCTGGAGGATCTCAGTTACACGTTTTACTTTTAGTTAAGTTCGTGATAAAAATTCATATTCTTTATAACATTAAAAAACTGTCAGTCCATATCGTATGCAAGGTTGTGAACCAAAAAAAAGTGCAATGATTACATTAACAAAAAAGTATTATACAAAGAATCTGAAAAAAGTTATAAGGAAGAATGGTCTCACATAGTCTTAAACAGCAACAACAGTGAGGGGAACTTTTAACAGCCATTGAGAAACGAATGATAATGCAATTTTCACACCATCGGTGAAAACATCACTGAATATTGTCACTGACACACCATGTTCACGACCCATTCACTATATTTACGTACAATTCCACCTCCAGAGTCTGATTGAAGGATAACGAAGCTCTATATTCATCCTGTATGCACTCTCGTTAACTAAGTTCCTCGTCGTTCCCAATCCTCCAATATACCCGTAAACTCTTCTCTTATCAGTCCTGTCGTTGAGTAAATTTTCTTTCAATCGCTGTCTTGTCACTCGTCGTATCACCTTCCTCTTTTCATTTATATTCCCCTCCTCACCCTTCCCTCTCTCTCTCTCCCTCTAGCCTGTTTCTCGCCCCGCATTCTCTTGCCACACCCAAACAGGCTCCTGACAAGTCTGCCTCTACCTAGCTCCCAAATTTATAGTGTTGATCTGAGGTAGTAGGTGTAAGGTGGAGCAGTAAGACAAAAGAAAAAAACAAGAATAGAAAAGGAAAAGGAGGACGAGGACGCAGGATTGAAATGAGAGTGAAACAGATTACCTTGTGATAAAATGAAGACAAGACACTTTTAGACAAGAACAGGAGCAGGACGGAATTGAACACGCTTACCCCGAGCTAGATATGACGATA
Source organism: Cancer borealis (assembly GCA_036785275.1). Lineage (NCBI taxonomy): Eukaryota > Metazoa > Arthropoda > Malacostraca > Decapoda > Cancridae > Cancer > Cancer borealis. Next base: position 11,194 of record JAXIVD010005416.1, read on the forward strand.
ACAATTTCTACCCTTTCATTTTGTTCTTCTATCATCATAGTGGAATCATGGACTACTAAAGGTGAATATGGTTACCCGAGACAGTGAGGCAGGATACAAATCACCTCACACACAGCTAAGCGTTAGGACTGATTACCACAAAAACGTCTCCGTCCCTCGTTTTGCCGCCACCATCTCTAGAGTGACTATGGAGAGAAAAAGGAAGAGAGAGATAAAGAGAGAGAGAAAAAGAGAGATAGTAAAGAAAGACAGGACTAAAAGGCATATAACTTTCTCTTCCTTATCTCATTGCTATTCTTACTTAACAACTAAATGAGAGTCAGAGAAAAATTTATACAAAAACTGTATGATTACTAAAAAAAAAAGTGGCTTTTTTCCCCTAATCAAGTGAAAAGGATAAGGGATCTCCGCATTTTTTTTTATTGCTGAGTTTAGAATTTCGTGTAATCTTGGATGGGACACTCACACAAAAAAAGAGGTTTAAGTATTTTTGCTGCAGAACACTTTACTCCAGATTATTGAAGCTCATAGCTCGGGAAGTTTCAATGCTACAAAACTAGTTATCCAAACACAACCGTAAATCATTATATCTTCTTTAACAAAATCCAATACTTTCCTGGTTGATACTATGCTGTATTTATTACTATGTTGGTGTATCTATTACTATGTAGTATGTATTACTATGTTGGTGTATTTATTACTGCGTTGGTGTATTTATTACTATGTAGTATTTATTACTATTTTGGTGTATTTATTACTAAGTTGGTGCATTTATTACTATATTGGTGTATTTATTACTATATAGTATTTATTACTATTTTGGTGTATTTATTACTATGTTGGTGTATTTATTAGTATTAGTATGTTAGTGGTGGTATTTATTACTATTGTTTATTATGATTGGTCTATTTGCTATGGAATCCTTGCTCCCCCAAGGGTCTGTGGTATCTGTTTGTTTAGTTGCTATGGAACCCTTGCTCCCCCAAGGGTCTGTGGTGTGTGATGGTCTGTGGTGTGTGATGGTGTGTGTTGCTGTGGTGTGTGTTGGTCTAGTTCCTATGGTGTGTATTGGTGTTTCCAAAAAAATTTTCCTTAATGTTATCTTCTTTCCTTTCTTAACGCCATCTTCCTTTCTTTCCTTCCTTAAGGGTATCTCCCCATACCTCTTAAAGGATATCATTCTATTCTTCCTAAATGAAGACTTTCTTTCCATCCTTAACGCCATCTTCCTTTCTTTCCTTCCTTAAGGGTATCTCCCCATACCTCTTAAAGGATATCTTTCTTTCGATCCTTAACGGCTAACTATCTTTCGGTCCTTAATGCTATCTATCTTTCGGTCCTTAACGGCTAACTATCTTTCGGTCCTTAATGCTATGTATCTTTCGGTCCTTAATGCTATCTATCTTTCGGTCCTTAATGTTATCTTCTTTCCATCCTTAACGCCATCTTCCTTTCTTTCCTTCCTTAAGGGTATCTCCCCATACCTCTTAAAGGATATCATTCTATTCTTCCTAAATGAAGACTTTCTTTCCATCCTTAACGCCATCTTCCTTTCTTTCCTTCCTTAAGGGTATCTCCCCATACCTCTTAAAGGATATCTTTCTTTCGATCCTTAACGGCTAACTATCTTTCGGTCCTTAATGCTATCTATCTTTCGGTCCTTAACGGCTAACTATCTTTCGGTCCTTAATGCTATGTATCTTTCGGTCCTTAATGCTATCTATCTTTTGGTCCTTAATGTTATCTTCTTTCCATCCTTAACGCCATCTTCCTTTCTTTCCTTCCTTAAGGGTATCTCCCCATACCTCTTAAAGGATATCATTCTATTCTTCCTAAATGAAGACTTTCTTTCCATCCTTAACGCCATCTTCCTTTCTTTCCTTCCTTAAGGGTATCTCCCCATACCTCTTAAAGGATATCTTTCTTTCGATCCTTAACGGCTAACTATCTTTCGGTCCTTAATGCTATCTATCTTTCGGTCCTTAACGGCTAACTATCTTTCGGTCCTTAATGCTATGTATCTTTCGATCCTTAATGCTATCTATCTTTCGGTCCTTAATGTTATCTTCTTTCCATCCTTAACGCCATCTTCCTTTCTTTCCTTCCTTAAGGGTATCTCCCCATACCTCTTAAAGGATATCATTCTATTCTTCCTAAATGAAGACTTTCTTTCCATCCTTAACGCCATCTTCCTTACTTTCCTTCCTTAAGGGTATCTCCCCATACCTCTTAAAGGATATCTTTCTTTCGATCCTTAACGGCTAACTATCTGTCGGTCCTTAATGCTATCTATCTTTCGGTCCTTAACGGCTAACTATCTTTCGGTCCTTAATGCTATGTATCTTTCGGTCCTTAATGCTATTTATCTTTCGGTCCTTAATGTTATCTTCTTTCCATCCTTAACGCCATCTTCCTTTCTTTCCTTCCTTAAGGGTATCTCCCCATACCTCTTAAAGGATATCATTCTATTCTTCCTAAATGAAGACTTTCTTTCCATCCTTAACGCCATCTTCCTTACTTTCCTTCCTTAAGGGTATCTCCCCATACCTCTTAAAGGATATCTTTCTTTCGATCCTTAACGGCTAACTATCTTTCGGTCCTTAATGCTATCTATCTTTCGGTCCTTAACGGCTAACTATCTTTCGGTCCTTAATGTTATCTATCTTTCGGTTCTTAATGCTATCTATCTTTCGGTCCTTAATGTTATCTTCTTTCCATCCTTAACGCCATCTTCCTTTCTTTCCTTCCTTAAGGGTATCTCCCCATACCTCTTAAAGGATATCATTCTATTCTTCCTAAATGAAGACTTTCTTTCCATCCTTAACGCCATCTTCCTTTCTTTCCTTCCTTAAGGGTATCTCCCCATACCTCTTAAAGGATATCTTTCTTTCGATCCTTAACGGCTAACTATCTTTTGGTCCTTAATGCTATCTATCTTTCGGTCCTTAACGGCTAACTATCTTTCGGTCCTTAATGCTATGTATCTTTCGGTCCTTAATGCTATCTATCTTTCGGTCCTTAATGTTATCTTCTTTCCATCCTTAACGCCATCTTCCTTTCTTTCCTTCCTTAAGGGTATCTCCCCATACCTCTTAAAGGATATCATTCTATTCTTCCTAAATGAAGACTTTCTTTCCTTCCTTAACGCCATCCTCTTTCTTTCCTTCCTTAAAGGTATCTCCCCATACCTCTTATAGGATATCATTCTTTTCTTCCTTAACGCTATCTATCTTTCGGTCCTTAACGCTATTTATCTTTCGGTCCTTAATGTTATCTATCTTTCGGTCCTTAACGCTATTTATCTTTCGGTCCTTAATGTTATCTATCTTTCGGTTCTTAATGCTATCTATCTTTCGGTCCTTAATGTTATCTTCTTTCCATCCTTAACGCCATCTTCCTTTCTTTCCTTCCTTAAGGGTATCTCCCCATACCTCTTAAAGGATATCATTCTATTCTTCCTAAATGAAGAATTTCTTTCCTTCCTTAACGCCATCCTCTTTCTTTCCTTCCTTAAAGGTATCTCCCCATACCTCTTATAGGATATCATTCTTTTCTTCCTTAATGCTATCTATCTTTCGGTCCTTAACGCTATTTATCTTTCGGTCCTTAATGCTATCTATCTTTCGGTCCTTAATGCTATCTTCTTTCCTTTCTAAACGTTATCTTCTTTCCATCCTTAACGCCATCTTCCTTTCTTTCCTTCCTTAAGGGTATCTCCCCATACCTCTTAAAGGATATCATTCTATTCTTCCTAAATGAAGACTTTCTTTCCATCCTTAACGCCATCTTCCTTTCTTTCCTTCCTTAAGGGTATCTCCCCATACCTCTTAAAGGATATCTTTCTTTCGGTCCTTAACGGCTAACTATCTTTCGGTCCTTAATGCTATCTATCTTTCGGTCCTTAACGGCTAACTATCTTTTGGTCCTTAATGCTATCTATCTTTCGGTTCTTAACGGCTAACTATTTTTCGATCCTTAATGCTATCTATCTTTCTGTCCTTAATTCTATCTATCTTTCGGTCCTTAATGTTATCTTCTTTCCATCCTTAACGCCATCTTCCTTTCTTTCCTTCCTTAAGGGTATCTCCCCATACCTCTTAAAGGATATCATTCTATTCTTCCTAAATGAAGACTTTCTTTCCTTCCTTAACGCCATCTTTTTTCCTTCCTTCCTTAAGGGTATCTCCCCATACCTCTTAAAGGATATCTTTCTTTTCTTTTTTAACGCTATCTATCTATCGGTCCTTAACGCTATCTATCTATCGGTTCTTAACGCTATCTATCTTTCGGTCCTTAACGCTATCTATCTTTCGGTCTTTAATGCTATCTTGTTTCCTTTCTTAACGTTATCTTCTTTCCATCCTTAACGCCATCTTCCTTTCTTTCCTTCCTTAAGGGTATCTCCCCATAACTCTTAAAGGATATCTTTTTTATTCTTCCTAAATGAAGACTTTCTTTCCTTTCTTAACGCTTTCTTCTTTCCTTCCTTAATGCTATCTTCTTTCTTTCTTAAACGCAATCTTCTTTCATTCCTTCCTTAAGGGCGTCTCCCATTACGTCCTTAAGGCCATCGTTCTTTCCATCCCTTAAGAGGCTGTGTGAGATCCAACAACACTTTGCTCCACCAGACAGGCCGTGTTCATCACCGCCTTTCCCCACCTCGGCGAGCACGTGTTGGTGGATCCCAAGGGCAACAGGTTTGAGTTCCGTTGCCCCGCCTTCCTCCTCTCGGGAACCTTGCCAAATCAAAATAAAACAAAGAATGAAAAAAATTTATAAATAATAATACACAAGAAGATTTTTTCCATTTTGTATTTTCTTGAAATAGGATGATGAATAACAAAACTAGCAGAGTTTTGTTTCCCGGTTGTAGATCCTTTTATAGGAGGTAATTATAAACACTTTTAAACTAAATGGTGACTCGCTGCGTGTTTATTTACCGATTTCATTATTATTCTGCATAAAATGATACTTCTTCCCTTCCGGCAACTCACATAATCAGAAGAAAACAAACAATAAGTCACAATCATAATCACCATATGCATAATCATAAAATATATATAGAAACTGTACTTATATAGTTAATGATTTAATAGTAACTGATTGTGGGGATGCGCTGTCAAGTTTCCAATACCTGACAGCATCATCTGAATACCACCGCCACTCCCTTCCACCAATCGCCGCTTGTCAGGAAGACTCGCCAAAAATATTATATCTGTTCTTGATATGTTATTGCTGATTAATTTCTTACCTGGCAGATCTAGATTATGATAGCAGTAAACATAACATTTTTGAGGTATAATCATATATGATGTAGGTAATTACTGTCGAAGTGATTGTCGGACTCCGTTGAGAGCAAGCTTGTCAATGTTCTTTTGTTTTTTTGAGGGAGGGACTTCTCTTTTCTTTCTTCTGTTTATGCTGCTACTGCTACTGCTGCTGCTGCTGCTGCTGCTGCTGCTACTATTACTATTACTACTACTATTACTATTACTACTACTACTACTACGTGATGTGATGTGATGGGCGCTTTGCTGCAAATTTCTTTTCAGATTCGACAGTCTGCCGTCTGTTTTTTACAGAAGGAAAATGATGAACTTAAGAAAAAATTTGATATTTTACAGGAGTTCGTCACAGCTAACGTTGGAATTTTACCTCCCTTGTCTTCATCTACAGAACAGGCGACAAGTTACGCCGCTGTAGCTGCCAGACAAAACGACGCTCCAAGGCTACCTGAACGTGTTATTCAGTGGGAAGTACCTTTCACTCCTGTCAGAAATGGTGCACGACAAATTAATAAAAAATCTTTCTTACCTGTCTCTACTTATAACAGTTTTAGAATCCTGATGAAAGAAGAAGAAGAAGAGGACCATGAGACAAGAATCATCGGCGATTCTATTGTGAGAGACCAGCTTACGGAATTTTGTGGGAGGAATCGATCAAACAGAAAAAGGCTGTGCATGCCAGGAGGACGTTTGGATGACATCACAGCAGCCTGTGACGAGGCAACCAGTCAAGTAAATACTAACACGCTTTTAATTATCCATGCAGGTACAAATGACGTCATGAACACAAGATCCGAGGAACTGCTGGAGAGATACAGGAAGCTGATTCGACGATACAAATGTAAGACTAATAAAATAATTATTTCAGGAATCCTTCCCCGAAGTAGTGCACCCACAGCTTTTTTCAACAGGGCCTTCAGCACTAATAACCGTCTTAAGTCCATTTGTACAGATGAAGGAATCGACTTTATCAACTGCTGGGATGACTTTTATAACAAACCTTTTCTTTTCAAGGACGATGGCTTGCACCTTAATCCAGTTGGAGCTGCTCGTTTAGGCAGGCTACTTAATGACAAAGTTTCTGATTTCAGGAGAAAAAACAGTATCCAGCCTCGCACAACCTCAGCTACGTAAGTAACACCGTGTACAGAAAAACTAACGTAAACAATTGCCTAAAAATTTGCATGTTTAACGCGCGCAGCCTCAGAAATAAATTCTCAGATTTAGAAGCACTTGCAGCATCTGAAGATTTTCACATTATTGCAGTATCGGAATCTTGGATTAACACAGAAAATAGAGACTTTTTAGCAGAATATAATTTGCCAAGCTATTCAATATTCAGTTGCAAACGACAAAATAAAAAAGGTGGGGGCGTTCTTTTTTACGTGAAAGCCAGTCTTAACCCTACAGTCTTGCAAACTGAAAAAATAGATAACGTAGATGTTATATTTTTACAACTGAAAACACATTCTAAGAAAATTATTATTGGATTCATTTATAGACCACCAGTACACAATAATAATAGCGATAGAAAATTATTCGACCAGATAATCGAAGTAAGTAATTAATTTGAAAGCGTAATCTTTGGAGACTTTAATCTTCCTGTAACTTCATGGGGAAATTCTCTTAAATCTCATATGGGTCACGACTTATATAATAATTTATTAGAGAGTGGCTTATGTCAGCACGTAAGCAAACCCACGAGAGGTGATAATATACTAGATCTTGTATTTTCAACAAACGACGGTCTAGTAAGTAACGTTAATACGGGCCCTGAATTCAGTACCAGCGACCATAAAATTGTCTCTTTTAACATAAATCTCGAAGTTTACAAAGATAACGTAAACGAAGAACTTATCTTCATATATTGCAAAGGTAACTTTGAAAAACTGAGAAAGCTTTTAGCAGATACTGATTGGAGCATAGTAGACAACGAAACCGATGTAAATAGATCGTGGGAAAAGTTTTATAACATCTTAAATGAAGCCGTTAAAGTATGCATTCCCGTTTGTAAGAGACGTCCACGTAAAAATAAAAATATTAATAAACCAAAATGGTGGAATAGCCAGATTGAGGCAGGATTATTACTTAAAAAGCGGGCACATGATAAATATTTACTATCACAAAACGAAAACGATAAAATAGAATACGAAAGACTAAGACGCGAAACAAAAAAGATGATTAGACGAAGTAAAAAAGATCTCGAAATATATATTGCGAATAAAACTAAATTCAACCCCAAGGAATTTTACAACTACGTACGTAATAAAAAAGTTATCACAATTAATATTGGCCCACTCCACCTAGAAAACGGTAAGGAAATAAATACAGAATCAGAAATGGCCGAAGTACTAAATGATTATTTTGCATCCGTTTTTACTGTTGAAGACACCGATGAAATCCAGGAAGTAACCCCAGCTAAACCTAACTTAATTCCTTTAAGCGATTGTCACTTTACTGAGGATATAATAACTAAGGCACTTGATAAAATTAAAGTAAATAAAACTCCTGGTCCTGATTGTATTGCACCGAGAGTCTTAAAAGAGGCAACATTTCAAATCAGCAAACCTCTTGCAATACTATTTAATAAATCTTTAAATTCTGGAAAAGTTCCCGACATTTGGAAATTAGCAAATGTTACCCCTATACAAAAGAAAGGAGATAAAACACTACCGATTAACTACAGACCAATCAGCCTCACATCCGTAGTTGGTAAATTAATGGAAACTATAATACGCGATAAACTAGTGACTTTTCTTGAAGAAAATAGCATGATTAATAATTCTCAACATGGTTTCCGAAACAAACGATCTTGCTTAACGAATCTCCTTGACTTTTATAACGATGTATTCAACATTTATGACGAGACAAAAGCGGTCGATATAATTTATCTCGACTTTCAAAAAGCGTTTGACAAAGTTCCCCACAAACGGGTATTAAAAAAAATTAGAATCACACGGCATATCTGGAAATATTCTTAAATGGGTTGAAGACTGGCTTTCCGAAAGAAGAAAACGCGTTGTCATAAACGGTAAATCATCTAACTGGCGAGACGTTAAAAGCGGGGTGCCACAGGGCTCAGTACTTGGTCCCATTCTTTTTCTAATTTACGTAAATGATATTGATGAAGGCCTCACTTGTAAAATATCAAAATTTGCCAACGATACGAAAATCACGAGTAAAGTAACTACAACCGCCGATAAACTACAATTTCAATCAAACCTCAACATGTTAGTCAATTGGTCAAAGAAATGGCAAATGAAATTTAATGTTGATGAATGTAAAGTTTTGCATATCGGTAGCAATAATCAATTCACTAAATATACAATGAATGACTCTGAACTTTCCAAGGTTAACCATGGAAAAGACTTAGGGATAACTATTAGTAACGACCTCAAACCAGATAAACATTGTTCAGACGTTGTAAAAAAAGCTAACTAACTGGTCGGTTTCATCGGTAGAACTTTTGATTATAAATCTGAAAAAGTTATCCTTACATTATATAATGCAATCGTACGCCCTCATCTAGAATATTGCATTCAATTTTGGTCACCATACTATAGAAAAGATATTAATAAGCTGAAGAGAATACAAAGAAGAATTACTAAAATGATCCCAAGACTGCGAAACAAGTCTTACGAAGAACGTCTAAAGGAGCTGAACTTATTCAGTTTATCCAAACGTAGGCTACGAGGAGACCTAATTGAGGTTTTTTAAATTTTCCATGGTTTTGATAATATTAACATAAACGATTATGTAACTACCGATCTCACAAGCTCCACCCGTAACAATGGCTTCAAGATCATTGGTAAGCGCTTTAGATCAAACGAAGCGAAGCACTTTTTCTTCAATAGAATCGTAAATGTTTGGAATTCTCTCCCAGCACAAATCGTCAACAGTACTACAATTGAATCATTTAAGAAAAAACTCGATAAGCACTTAGCATCTGTTCACCAAGTCGAATATTTCACTACTGCGTAAATTTTTTTTTTTTTTTTTTTTTATTATGTTTTTTTTTTAATAGCATAGATTACTCCTTGTTTTTTATTTCTTTCCTATACAAATTCCATGTTAGTTTTTTCATGCTACATGGTATCACTTCCTCTTCCGGCCAGCTTCGGCTGTCCTTTTGTCTCTATCACGTAGATATTATAGTAGTAGTAGTGTAGCTAAACAGACAGCCTCGTTAGGTCCAGTAGGACTGTTGCTGTCTGTTCTTCCTTTGTACTCCTTTGTACTACTACTACTACTACTACTACTACTACTACTACTACTACTACTACTACTACTACTACTACTACTACTACTACTACTTCTACTACTACTACTAAAAATAACAATAACAATAATAATAATAATAATAATAATAATAAGGGTAATAATAATTATACTACTGCTACTACTACTACTACTACTACTACTACTACTACTACTACTACTACTACTACTACTACTACTGCTACTACTACTACTACTACTACTAATAATAATAATAATAATAATACGATAACTGACTACTGACGATAACAAATTCTACCCTTTCATTTTGTTCTTCTATCATCATAGTGGAATCATGGACTACTAAAGGTGAATATGGTTACCCGAAACAGTGAGGCAGGATACAAATCACCTCACACACAGCTAAGCGTTAGGACTGATTACCACAAAAACGTCTCCGTCCCTCGTTTTGCCGCCACCATCTCTAGAGTGACTATGGAGAGAAAAAGGAAGAGAGAGATAAAGAGAGAGAGAGAGAGAAAAAGAGAGATAGTAAAGAAAGACAGGATTAAAAGGCATATAAATATCTCTTCCTTATCTCATTGCTATTCTTACTTAACAACTAAATGAGAGTCAGAGAAAATTTTATACAAAAACTGTATGATTACTAAAAAAAAAGTGGCTTTTTTCCCCTAATCAAGTGAAAAGGATAAGGGATCTCCGCATTTTTTTTTATTGCTGAGTTTAGAATTTCGTGTAATCTTGGATGGGACACTCACACAAAAAAAGAGGTTTAAGTATTTTTGCTGCAGAACACTTTACTCCAGATTATTGAAGCTCATAGCTCGGGAAGTTTCAATGCTACAAAACTAGTTATCCAAACACAACCGTAAATCATTATATCTTCTTTAACAAAATCCAATACTTTCCTGGTTGATACTATGCTGTATTTATTACTATGTTGGTGTATCTATTACTATGTAGTATGTATTACTATGTTGGTGTATTTATTACTGCGTTGGTGTATTTATTACTATGTAGTATTTATTACTATTTTGGTGTATTTATTACTAAGTTGGTGCATTTATTACTATATTGGTATATTTATTACTATATAATATTTATTACTATTTTGGTGTATTTATTACTATGTTGGTGTATTTATTAGTATTAGTATGTTAGTGGTGGTATTTATTACTATTGTTTATTATGATTGGTCTATTTGCTATGGAATCCTTGCTCCCCCAAGGGTCTGTGGTATCTGTTTGTTTAGTTGCTATGGAACCCTTGCTCCCCCAAGGGTCTGTGGTGTGTGATGGTCTGTGGTGTGTGATGGTGTGTGTTGCTGTGGTGTGTGTTGGTCTAGTTCCTATGGTGTGTATTGGTGTTTCCAAAAAAATTTTCCTTAATGTTATCTTCTTTCCTTTCTTAACGCCATCTTCCTTTCTTTCCTTCCTTAAGGGTATCTCCCCATACCTCTTAAAGGATATCATTCTATTCTTCCTAAATGAAGACTTTCTTTCCATCCTTAACGCCATCTTCCTTTCTTTCCTTCCTTAAGGGTATCTCCCCATACCTCTTAAAGGATATCTTTCTTTCGATCCTTAACGGCTAACTATCTTTCGGTCCTTAATGCTATCTATCTTTCGGTCCTTAACGGCTAACTATCTTTCGGTCCTTAATGCTATGTATCTTTCGGTCCTTAATGCTATCTATCTTTCGGTCCTTAATGTTATCTTCTTTCCATCCTTAACGCCATCTTCCTTTCTTTCCTTCCTTAAGGGTATCTCCCCATACCTCTTAAAGGATATCATTCTATTCTTCCTAAATGAAGACTTTCTTTCCATCCTTAACGCCATCTTCCTTTCTTTCCTTCCTTAAGGGTATCTCCCCATACCTCTTAAAGGATATCTTTCTTTCGATCCTTAACGGCTAACTATCTTTCGGTCCTTAATGCTATCTATCTTTCGGTCCTTAACGGCTAACTATCTTTCGGTCCTTAATGCTATGTATCTTTCGGTCCTTAATGCTATCTATCTTTTGGTCCTTAATGTTATCTTCTTTCCATCCTTAACGCCATCTTCCTTTCTTTCCTTCCTTAAGGGTATCTCCCCATACCTCTTAAAGGATATCATTCTATTCTTCCTAAATGAAGACTTTCTTTCCATCCTTAACGCCATCTTCCTTTCTTTCCTTCCTTAAGGGTATCTCCCCATACCTCTTAAAGGATATCTTTCTTTCGATCCTTAACGGCTAACTATCTTTCGGTCCTTAATGCTATCTATCTTTCGGTCCTTAACGGCTAACTATCTTTCGGTCCTTAATGCTATGTATCTTTCGATCCTTAATGCTATCTATCTTTCGGTCCTTAATGTTATCTTCTTTCCATCCTTAACGCCATCTTCCTTTCTTTCCTTCCTTAAGGGTATCTCCCCATACCTCTTAAAGGATATCATTCTATTCTTCCTAAATGAAGACTTTCTTTCCATCCTTAACGCCATCTTCCTTACTTTCCTTCCTTAAGGGTATCTCCCCATACCTCTTAAAGGATATCTTTCTTTCGATCCTTAACGGCTAACTATCTTTCGGTCCTTAATGCTATCTATCTTTCGGTCCTTAACGGCTAACTATCTTTCGGTCCTTAATGCTATGTATCTTTCGGTCCTTAATGCTATTTATCTTTCGGTCCTTAATGTTATCTTCTTTCCATCCTTAACGCCATCTTCCTTTCTTTCCTTCCTTAAGGGTATCTCCCCATACCTCTTAAAGGATATCATTCTATTCTTCCTAAATGAAGACTTTCTTTCCATCCTTAACGCCATCTTCCTTTCTTTCCTTCCTTAAGGGTATCTCCCCATACCTCTTAAAGGATATCTTTCTTTCGATCCTTAACGGCTAACTATCTTTTGGTCCTTAATGCTATCTATCTTTCGGTCCTTAACGGCTAATTATCTTTCGGTCCTTAATGCTATGTATCTTTCGGTCCTTAATGCTATCTATCTTTCGGTCCTTAATGTTATCTTCTTTCCATCCTTAACGCCATCTTCCTTTCTTTCCTTCCTTAAGGGTATCTCCCCATACCTCTTAAAGGATATCATTCTATTCTTCCTAAATGAAGACTTTCTTTCCATCCTTAACGCCATCTTCCTTTCTTTCCTTCCTTAAGGGTATCTCCCCATACCTCTTAAAGGATATCTTTCTTTCGGTCCTTAACGGCTAACTATCTTTCGGTCCTTAATGCTATCTATCTTTCGGTCCTTAACGGCTAACTATCTTTTGGTCCTTAATGCTATCTATCTTTCGGTTCTTAACGGCTAACTATTTTTCGATCCTTAATGCTATCTATCTTTCGGTCCTTAATTCTATCTATCTTTCGGTCCTTAATGTTATCTTCTTTCCATCCTTAACGCCATCTTCCTTTCTTTCCTTCCTTAAGGGTATCTCCCCATACCTCTTAAAGGATATCATTCTATTCTTCCTAAATGAAGACTTTCTTTCCTTCCTTAACGCCATCTTTTTTCCTTCCTTCCTTAAGGGTATCTCCCCATACCTCTTAAAGGATATCTTTCTTTTCTTTTTTAACGCTATCTATCTATCGGTCCTTAACGCTATCTATCTATCGGTTCTTAACGCTATCTATCTTTCGGTCCTTAACGCTATCTATCTTTCGGTCTTTAATGCTATCTTGTTTCCTTTCTTAACGTTATCTTCTTTCCATCCTTAACGCCATCTTCCTTTCTTTCCTTCCTTAAGGGTATCTCCCCATAACTCTTAAAGGATATCTTTTTTATTCTTCCTAAATGAAGACTTTCTTTCCTTTCTTAACGCTTTCTTCTTTCCTTCCTTAATGCTATCTTCTTTCTTTCTTAAACGCAATCTTCTTTCATTCCTTCCTTAAGGGCGTCTCCCATTACGTCCTTAAGGCCATCGTTCTTTCCATCCCTTAAGAGGCTGTGTGAGATCCAACAACACTTTGCTCCACCAGACAGGCCGTGTTCATCACCGCCTTTCCCCACCTCGGCGAGCACGTGTTGGTGGATCCCAAGGGCAACAGGTTTGAGTTCCGTTGCCCCGCCTTCCTCCTCTCGGGAACCTTGCCAAATCAAAATAAAACAAAGAATGAAAAAAATTTATAAATAATAATACACAAGAAGATTTTTTCCATTTTGTATTTTCTTGAAATAGGATGATGAATAACAAAACTAGCAGAGTTTTGTTTCCCGGTTGTAGATCCTTTTATAGGAGGTAATTATAAACACTTTTAAACTAAATGGTGACTCGCTGCGTGTTTATTTACCGATTTCATTATTATTCTGCATAAAATGATACTTCTTCCCTTCCGGCAACTCACATAATCAGAAGAAAACAAACAATAAGTCACAATCATAATCACCATATGCATAATCATAAAATATATATAGAAACTGTACTTATATAGTTAATGATTTAATAGTAACTGATTGTGGGGATGCGCTGTCAAGTTTCCAATACCTGACAGCATCATCTGAATACCACCGCCACTCCCTTCCACCAATCGCCGCTTGTCAGGAAGACTCGCCAAAAATATTATATCTGTTCTTGATATGTTATTGCTGATTAATTTCTTACCTGGCAGATCTAGATTATGATAGCAGTAAACATAACATTTTTGAGGTATAATCATATATGATGTAGGTAATTACTGTCGAAGTGATTGTCGGACTCCGTTGAGAGCAAGCTTGTCAATGTTCTTTTGTTTTTTTGAGGGAGGGACTTCTCTTTTCTTTCTTCTGTTTATGCTGCTACTGCTACTGCTGCTGCTGCTGCTGCTGCTGCTGCTACTATTACTATTACTACTACTATTACTATTACTACTACTACTACTACGTGATGTGATGTGATGGGCGCTTTGCTGCAAATTTCTTTTCAGATTCGACAGTCTGCCGTCTGTTTTTTACAGAAGGAAAATGATGAACTTAAGAAAAAATTTGATATTTTACAGGAGTTCGTCACAGCTAACGTTGGAATTTTACCTCCCTTGTCTTCATCTACAGAACAGGCGACAAGTTACGCCGCTGTAGCTGCCAGACAAAACGACGCTCCAAGGCTACCTGAACGTGTTATTCAGTGGGAAGTACCTTTCACTCCTGTCAGAAATGGTGCACGACAAATTAATAAAAAATCTTTCTTACCTGTCTCTACTTATAACAGTTTTAGAATCCTGATGAAAGAAGAAGAAGAAGAGGACCATGAGACAAGAATCATCGGCGATTCTATTGTGAGAGACCAGCTTACGGAATTTTGTGGGAGGAATCGATCAAACAGAAAAAGGCTGTGCATGCCAGGAGGACGTTTGGATGACATCACAGCAGCCTGTGACGAGGCAACCAGTCAAGTAAATACTAACACGCTTTTAATTATCCATGCAGGTACAAATGACGTCATGAACACAAGATCCGAGGAACTGCTGGAGAGATACAGGAAGCTGATTCGACGATACAAATGTAAGACTAATAAAATAATTATTTCAGGAATCCTTCCCCGAAGTAGTGCACCCACAGCTTTTTTCAACAGGGCCTTCAGCACTAATAACCGTCTTAAGTCCATTTGTACAGATGAAGGAATCGACTTTATCAACTGCTGGGATGACTTTTATAACAAACCTTTTCTTTTCAAGGACGATGGCTTGCACCTTAATCCAGTTGGAGCTGCTCGTTTAGGCAGGCTACTTAATGACAAAGTTTCTGATTTCAGGAGAAAAAACAGTATCCAGCCTCGCACAACCTCAGCTACGTAAGTAACACCGTGTACAGAAAAACTAACGTAAACAATTGCCTAAAAATTTGCATGTTTAACGCGCGCAGCCTCAGAAATAAATTCTCAGATTTAGAAGCACTTGCAGCATCTGAAGATTTTCACATTATTGCAGTATCGGAATCTTGGATTAACACAGAAAATAGAGACTTTTTAGCAGAATATAATTTGCCAAGCTATTCAATATTCAGTTGCAAACGACAAAATAAAAAAGGTGGGGGCGTTCTTTTTTACGTGAAAGCCAGTCTTAACCCTACAGTCTTGCAAACTGAAAAAATAGATAACGTAGATGTTATATTTTTACAACTGAAAACACATTCTAAGAAAATTATTATTGGATTCATTTATAGACCACCAGTACACAATAATAATAGCGATAGAAAATTATTCGACCAGATAATCGAAGTAAGTAATTAATTTGAAAGCGTAATCTTTGGAGACTTTAATCTTCCTGTAACTTCATGGGGAAATTCTCTTAAATCTCATATGGGTCACGACTTATATAATAATTTATTAGAGAGTGGCTTATGTCAGCACGTAAGCAAACCCACGAGAGGTGATAATATACTAGATCTTGTATTTTCAACAAACGACGGTCTAGTAAGTAACGTTAATACGGGCCCTGAATTCAGTACCAGCGACCATAAAATTGTCTCTTTTAACATAAATCTCGAAGTTTACAAAGATAACGTAAACGAAGAACTTATCTTCATATATTGCAAAGGTAACTTTGAAAAACTGAGAAAGCTTTTAGCAGATACTGATTGGAGCATAGTAGACAACGAAACCGATGTAAATAGATCGTGGGAAAAGTTTTATAACATCTTAAATGAAGCCGTTAAAGTATGCATTCCCGTTTGTAAGAGACGTCCACGTAAAAATAAAAATATTAATAAACCAAAATGGTGGAATAGCCAGATTGAGGCAGGATTATTACTTAAAAAGCGGGCACATGATAAATATTTACTATCACAAAACGAAAACGATAAAATAGAATACGAAAGACTAAGACGCGAAACAAAAAAGATGATTAGACGAAGTAAAAAAGATCTCGAAATATATATTGCGAATAAAACTAAATTCAACCCCAAGGAATTTTACAACTACGTACGTAATAAAAAAGTTATCACAACTAATATTGGCCCACTCCACCTAGAAAACGGTAAGGAAATAAATACAGAATCAGAAATGGCCGAAGTACTAAATGATTATTTTGCATCCGTTTTTACTGTTGAAGACACCGATGAAATCCAGGAAGTAACCCCAGCTAAACCTAACTTAATTCCTTTAAGCAATTGTCACTTTACTGAGGATATAATAACTAAGGCACTTGATAAAATTAAAGTAAATAAAACTCCTGGTCCTGATTGTATTGCACCGAGAGTCTTAAAAGAGGCAACATTTCAAATCAGCAAACCTCTTGCAATACTATTTAATAAATCTTTAAATTCTGGAAAAGTTCCCGACATTTGGAAATTAGCAAATGTTACCCCTATACAAAAGAAAGGAGATAAAACACTACCGATTAACTACAGACCAATCAGCCTCACATCCGTAGTTGGTAAATTAATGGAAACTATAATACGCGATAAACTAGTGACTTTTCTTGAAGAAAATAGCATGATTAATAATTCTCAACATGGTTTCCGAAACAAACGATCTTGCTTAACGAATCTCCTTGACTTTTATAACGATGTATTCAACATTTATGACGAGAATATAAGCGGTCGATTTATTTTTCTAGAATGTCATTTATGAGGTTTGTATTGTGCACCAAATACGGGTTTTATAATAATTTGTTGTTTGAAGCTATGAGATTTATGTTATGGGAGGTTTGGGTTGTATGGATGTGAAGATTGGTTTTTTAGAGGTTGTATTTTAGGTATGATGAGTTACTGGGAGTGATGTTTTAGGGGGGGAATATGGAGTAGTGTAGTGGGGAAATGGATGGTGGAGTTGGGTAGGTTTGTGTTTTGGGGTGTTGAAGGATAGGGGTTTTGGATTTGTGATTTATTGGAATAGTTTAGTTTTTATAGTGGTTTGGTTATTAATAAGAAGGTGTTTATTATGTGGATTGATTTAAGATTATGGGGTGGATTGGGGGATTTGTTTGGGATTTGGTTTGGGTTGGTGGGAGGTTGTTGGGTTTGGGGGATGTGAGGGGTGATTGTTGTATTGGATAGTTGTGTTTTGGTTTGTTAGATGGTTAGGGTAATTGGGGGTTAATGGGTTTTGTAGGTGGGGTGTTAGTTGTGGTTAGTAAGATTTAATTTTTATGGGGGGGATTAGGGGGTTTTTTTGGAGTTAGTTAGGGGAGGGGGATGAGGGTTTAGGGGGGGGTGGTGTTTGAGTTTTGGGTGAAGGTATGGTGTGTTGATTGAGGGTAGAGAAGATTAGTTTGTTGGATGGATTGGTGGGGGATAATTTAGTGTGTTTTTGTGTGGTTGTTGAGGTTGGTGTTGTATTTGTTGTTGGTAGTTTTGGTGAAATTTAGGGGGAGGGTTTATTGAGGTAGTTTTAGGAGTTTGTGAGGTTAGGTGGATGGGGTGAATTTAGGTGAGTAGTGTTAAGTTTGGTGGTGGGGTTTGGGGAATGGGGGGGGGGGTGTTGGGTTATGTTTTAGTGTGTGGTTAGTAAGGGGGGTGAGATATTGAGAATAAAGTTATTGGGGAGGATTTGATGGGGGTTGAGAGGGGTGGTGATTTAGTTAGGTTGATAGGGGGGGAGGATTGTGTTGAGTTTGGGGGGGGTTTGGAGAGAAATGATATTTGAGATTATGGTAGTGTAGATGAGGAATTG
>JAXIVD010005417.1:0-5000 GCA_036785275.1 Cancer borealis
AGGAAGTGTATGAATAGCAATGAATGTATGTTTAAATATTTCTTACATACATACATACATAACATACATAGATACATACATACATACATACATACATACATACATACATACATACATCTTGGAAACGTGGTCGAATTTAAGCCTATTGACTCAAAATTCATTACATAAGCCACTCAAAGGTTCTGTGGTTGTACATTCAAACAACAAACATATCTCGCTATCGTATATATCTGAATCTTAATTATTATTCTACGCTTTTAGCTATGGCCCAGTTACTTTCTCTCTCTCTCTCTCTCTCTCTCTCTCTCTCTCTCTCTCTCTCTCTCTTTCTCTCTTTCTCTCTCTCTCTCTCTCTCTCTCTCTCTCTCTCTCTCTCTCTCTCTCTCTCTCTCTCTCTCTCTCTCTCTCTCTCTCTATCTCTATCTCTATTTCTAGTTCATGTTTTCTAGACTGTTTTTATTTCATTTTTTTCATTTTTTTTTTAACCAGTTTTTTTCTAGGCATTTTTTTTTTCAATCAGTTTTTTTTTTCTATATCTAGTTAATACAGCTAACATCAACAACAACAACAACAACAACAACAACAACAACAACAACAACAACACCAACAACAACAACAGCGCTATATAATGAGGCAAGCGTGCGCCCAGACAAACCCGAAGACTGAGAGCCACACAGGTAAAAAAAAAAAATAATAGAAGTACTTTATCAGAGAGTCCCGCCGGCGAAAACATTAGGAAGAAAACGAAATGCGACGCCCCAGGGCACCAATAACTTTGTGTTTCTGTATACTGATGGCGCTGGAGGAGGAGGAGGAGGAGGAGGAGGAGGAGGAGGAGGAGGAGGAGGAAGAAGATGAGATGGGAGGAAGATGTGGTGAAGAAGGACGCAAAGATGAAAGGAAGGGAAACGTTTGAATTCATGAGAAAGATCTGATTAAATTATTAGTGATGTTATTAAATTTGACTTGAGTGAACAACGCAAAGAAGATATATTTATAGATAGATATAAAATAATCCTCAGTCAAACTGTTCCAAAATGGCTGGTTAAAATGATCAAAATTTGTTATTACGAGAATATCACATCGTAAGTAAGTTTTCGTATCACTTATAAAATGAAAGTAAAAAAATAGTTTATATATATATATATTATGCAAGTATCTGCTACATCCAAAGGGTATAGGATAAGGTATAGGAATGCTCTAAAATGGTTTGACTATGTAAAAGTAAAGAGCATGAATCAAGTCACTAAATAAAAAGACACACGATTATAATCACAAACATTGATACGTCAACACAAATTAAATCTCCAAATTCCCTTTATAACACATTTCTTTCCTCCACAATGACGCATTTCTCCTCTAACATCCCTAGTCGATCCTTCCCATCGTGCCTTGACTCTCCCTACGATGCACATTTCTCATATAATTCAACTTTCAATAAGCTTCCCTTGAGCTTCAACTGAAAATCACATAAATCATTTTACTTCCTAGAAATGAGAATCTTGCCTCGTCGCTGCCTTGGCTCAGGTATATACCGACTACCTGTTGTCGGGCTGGCAATCAGTGGCTAAAGCTGGCTTTCATTAGAGAGAGAGAGAGAGAGAGAGAGAGAGAGAGAGAGAGAGAGAGAGAGAGAGAGAGAGAGAGAGAGAGAGAGAGAGAGAGAGAGAGAGAGAGAGAGAGAGAGAGAGAGAGAGAGAGAGAGAGAGAGAGAGAGAGAGAGAGAGAGAGAGAGAGAGAGAGAGAGAGAGAGAGAGAGAGAGAGAAGAGAGAGAGAGAGAGAGAGAGAGAGAGAGAGAGAGAGAGAGAGAGAGAGAGAGAGAGAGAGAGAGAGAGAGAAGAGAGAGAGAGAGAGAGAGAGAGAGAGAGAGAGAGAGAGAAGGTGGCTTCCTTGTGTTTAATGCATGAATGATAAACGTTACGTCTTGTAGCGTGCACACACACACACACACACACACACACACACACACACACACACACACACACACACACACACACACACACACACACACACAGGTTCGGTTAAGCTAGGTTAGGTTAAGTTAAGTTAGGTTAGGTTAGGTTAGGTTAGTTTTAGGTTAGGTTACTCTACTATATAGAGGAAATAAGTGTTTTCACCTGTTATGAAGTTGTTTGCTTTGCTTTCTATAAATAAACTCATCCTAGGAATATAATAAAATAAAGCCACTCCTCCAGCCGTGTTTCCCTCAGGCTTACATGTCTCAGGGAAAAGACGGGAAAAGTGAGAGGAATATAATTTTGTACTGAAACGGAGATGCATTATATACGAGTGTGATGAAAGGACGATCAAAGTAACTGTATCAACCTGTATGAACATTAAGAATACAAAAACATGCACCATAGAAAAAATCGGTGATGCATTATATCGGAATGTATGATGAAAAGACAATGAAAAAAAACTTGCAAATAAAAAAAAACCATACAATGAAAAACAAATTAAAAAAGTCTTGACCAAAAAAAAAGTACTTGTAAAATAACTGAATTCACAAATTATAATGATATAATTGTTAATGTTTTTTAAATTTTTTATTGATTTAACTTATTTCTTCTTCATATCCATTTAGTTTAGTCATTTCTACCAACAAGTCATTCTGAAAATAAACTTAGAGTAGTGAACCTAAAAATAGCAGAAAATAATTAGCTAATGAAAAGAATGAGACACGAAACACACGAAAGAGTTTGAAAATCACTGACCTCCTCGTCCTCCTCCTTCCTCCTCCTCCTCCTCCTCCTCCTCCTCCTCCTCCTCCTCCTCCTCCTCCTCCTCCTCCTCCTCCTCCTCCTCGTTCTGTACCATCTTGTTCTACCCACACATGATTCGCCCAATGCAGTAGTTCAGATATCCTCGTTATAGACTGACAGGCATCTATTCCTCCTCCTTCTCATCCTTTACCCCCTCCTCTTCCTCCTCCTCCTCCTCCTCATCCTCCTCCTCCTCCTCGTCGTCCCTGTTATTCCTGAGTGGGTTAAGACATCGCCCCACAACAGACGGGCTGAGAGTGGAGGCAGCGAGAGTCCAGCTAGCTCAGTGCCTGTAAACAAACAGTAATAAATCGAAGAGCGGCGGGTGATAGAGAAACAAAATTGCTTTCCGTTGGGGGAGTTTTATGCTCTCGATATCCCGTCCACGAGACCTTCAACAATACCCTCGACCCGATCTCCCTGCTGCTGCTGCTTCTTCTGTTGTTGTTGTTGTCTTTTCTAGTCTTTCTCCTATTCTCTTTTCTTTTTTTTTTTCTTCATCTCTTCCTCTTTCATTTTCTTTCTCATTTCATTTTCTTCCTACTCTTTTTTTTATCCTCGTTTTTTCTCTTTTTTCTCTCTCTCACAATAAGTTAGTTTCTCTTCCTACTCGTCTTATGGTGTTAAATTACCTCTTTTTTTTTCTTTTCTGATCCTCTCTTCTTGTTCTCCTTTTCTGTTTCTTTTTCTCTCACAATAATTCCATCTCTCTTCCTAATCATCATATGGTACAAAATTATCTCCATTTTTCTTCTTCTTCCCTCTATTTTAACCTATACATTTATATAAAAAAACTACATGACAGATAAAAAAACCAAAACATCAACAAACTACACATTAACATTCTTTATTTACATACGATTTCAAAATAGACTATAAAATAAACTATAAACACATACTAATAGACAACTTTTTTTCATATACTTATACAATACTAGTGATCTATCTTCCTCCCCCTTGTTTCTGGTGTATGTTTTCTCCTCTTCCTCCACCACCTCTACTTTGGTTTGAGTGCAAGAGGTGGGAGGTGGTCGCGTCCTCACTCTTCACCTACACCTCTTTTTCCCTTCACACTGCACCCTCACACCTCATCCATCCCAGACACCAATCCTCGTCCAGCTCTTCGTCATCTTTGCATATTGCCAGTGTAACTCTCTCTCTTTTTCTCTTTCTCTTTTTTTTTCTCTCTCTTTCTTTCTCTCTCTCTTTCACATGTTAATCTAAGTCATTATTTCTTTTGCTTTCACTTTTTTCTCTCTATTTTTTGGTTTTACTTTCTTTCACTATTCCTTCTCCTCCTTCACTCACTTCCTTATTGCCTCCTATACCTTCTTCAGTCTCTCCATTTACCTCCTCCTCCTCCTCCTCCTCCTCCTCCTCCTCCTCCTCCTCCTTCTCCTCCTCCTCCTCCTCCTCCTCCTCCTCCTCCTCCTCTTCCTCCTCGTCTGTTTTCTTCCCCCAACCTCCTATCTTATCCAAACTCTCTCATCATCTACTGCCTTGTCCTCACTCTTCCTTCCCCTCCTCCTCCTCCTCCTCCTCCTCCTCCTCCTCCTCCTCCTCCTCCCCCAGTGGCTGATAACATGCCCTCCACCCAATACCACCCGCGGCACTCAGCTGACGAAGAAGCCACGCCAGCAACACGGAATCAATAAAAGGAATCTGGTGAAGGAGGTGACGAAGAAAATTTTTAGGTTAACTTCGATATTTTCAAAGGCGAAGAAAATGTAGAAGGAAAAGGAAGATGTGATGTGATGTAAGGGAAATGGTGTGTGTGTGTGTGTGTGTGCGTGTGTGTGTGTGTGTGTGTGTGTGTGTGTGTGTGTGTGTGTGTGTGTGTGTGTGTGTGTGTGTGTGTGTGTGTACCTAAAATCCTTCCTGTTATCACCCTCATCGACTATCTCTTCACCACTTCGCTCTTGACTTCCCACAACTTCTTCCTCCACTCCTTCACAACTACACCACACACTTCACGCTTCCATTTCTCCACTTCCCTTCCCTCTCCCCTCTCCCCTCTCCCCTCCCTTACCCTCAGGCTCTTCAGGATCTCAACTCTCTCTCCCCTTATTGCTGATGCAGTTTCAGGAAGGCAAACTGGCAGTAACTTTGGGTATAACTGTAGAAATAAATATTGATGATGTCGTTTCTAGCCACGACAAGTTGGCACACCCATAGAATGCTGACCGTGAGGGGAGGGTTGAAGGGGACGAGGATGGGGACGGGACGTGGTACTGGGG
>JAXIVD010005417.1:10000-20000 GCA_036785275.1 Cancer borealis
TTAAAAATGGAGCCAGGCAATCATGAGGGAAATAAACTTTTTTTTTCTTTTTTTTTTTGTCTCTTTTGTGTTGCTTAGCTGTGGCGGAAAAAAAGACTGAACGCAACGAGTGTGTTTTTTCCACCGATATAATGGCATGACAGGCATCAGGTAGGCAAAGAACGAGGGAAAAAAGAACTTTGTTGAGAGGGAGGAAAAAACCCCAGACAGACAGACAGATAGACAGATAGACAGACATAAATAGGGATACTTAGCAGTGGCGTATCGTGGTTTCTGTCACTGGGTGTGCTGAACAGTGATTCTGTCCATAACTAACATATACCTAATTACTGATGTGTGTGTGTGTGTGTGTGTGTGTGTGTGTGTGTGTGTGTGTGTGTGTGTGTGTGTGTGTGTGTGTGTGTGTGTGTGTGTGTTAGTGTGTGTGTGTGTGTGTGTGTGTGTGTGTGTGTGTGTGTGTGTGTGTGTGTGTGTGTGTGTGTGTGTGTGTGTGTGTATGCGTGTATGTATGTGTGTGTGTTCAAATACTTTCCATAGGGTAAGTGGGAATCAGATAATACTGCCAATAATGCTTCAGGTAAACACTGCCATGTTGCATAATCACACGGTAATCAGTAGACTAGGACAGGTGCATGGCAAAAGGTCACTGTACCCCTGCGCAGTAAAGTGTCCTCTTGACGGGGCCGCACGGAACATTGTAACTAAGCTTTTTGAGGGTGGATTAAAGGGCGAACTTGTGAGAGGATGACACCTGACACTGTTTAGATCAATACTGGTAACATACTAACAATTAAAACCATCATATGAAACTACTTAACGAGGAGGAAGACCGGGAAGGAGGGAGCTTGACTATATGCATTAAGATATGGAAGCGATACTAGAGTGAAATGACTTGTTTGATTAATACTAACGAGTAGAGGAGGTTAGCTAAGTTTCATAACCTCGCATGCAAGTGGGAGAAGCTGAAGACAAAGAAAAAACATTTGGCAAGAAGATATTAATTAATACAACTAATTATAATACCTAGGTGGTGGTAGAGTGTTTATTGTTTTGACTCGATCTTAAGTCGTGTGATCACCTGATAATCTGTTAGTTGTCAGTTTTTGTTAAGGAGACTCTCAGTAGATCAAAGGACTTAGTGTTGAGGGAAGACACTGAACAATGGAAACGAGTGTGGCAAGGTAATCATCCTCTCACCGTGACTTGAAGGATCTCTAGGATGTGGGTAGAGGAGTGTCCTGCCGCCTGCATCCTTAATATTGATTGATTGATTGATTGATTGGATTAAAACTTAACACTTAAAAAAAAGAAATATAATAAACTAGAAAAAACAAGAGGAAATTAGAATTAGAAAGGTAATAAAATAATGATTAGAATTTATATCTCATGGAAGTAAACTTAACCTTTTTTTTTTTTTACGTGCGTTTTGAGGTTGTTATTTTTCTTATTTGGTGATATTTGAAGTGTAAAGTTTTATTCTTAATGTTAATTCGGCGCCATTATAACTTGATTGTTGTTTTGCGCCAAGTATTTCAGTCAAACCATCAGTCAGTCGTATTAACATGGTGTTGAAAGGATCTAAAGGTTGAAAAAACGAGCCTTGATTCTGTGTGGTGCTTTGTTGGGAGAAGGAGTGAAGCTTCGAACGGGAGTGAAGCGCGTGACCTTGACTGGTTTGAAATGACAAGTGACGAGCGGTAAACACGTGATAAGGTTGTACAGCTGTCATTGGTTGTAGTGGGTTGCATCATGAAGTTATGTGTTAGTTTGCCTCTATGCATGGTGTTCATTGCTGTTCTATGTCATGATACTGTTGAGAAGTAAAAAAAAAAAAATATGATAAGGCATACAGTCCTGCCACGTTTGATAGGCCTACACATCATTAACTAAAGGATCAGGAATAAAAATAAGTGAGATCTTTAGGTTTATCAATAGAAATTTTACATACAAGGTCAATGAGGTTGTAGTGACCTCATCGTGCCTGTGATATATTTGTTGTCTTAGAACAAACACAATGGATTATGCTGAGTATTCTTGGGGTTTGTTGTCTATCTTATTATAACGGTAACCTACAATGTGTTATTATAGCATATGAAAAAATAAAACACTTCATATATTCTTATTTACTGGTATAGTTGTGTTATTCTCTAAAAGGATAAAGAGTTGAAACTTATAAATGAAAAAAAGTTTGATTCCTTAGAGTCGACATTGTATATAAGATGAACTGAATTTGTTGAGTAAAATCAAGCAGACATTATTTTACACTAATACGTTGTGATTTCCTTGTGTATTTTGGACTAATATATAAACCTTGACTTTTATACTGAAAATAAAAAAACTGTCAAATAGCTTACAGGTTGTTGAAACTTAACATAATACTCGTACCATTCCTACAACCACCTACTTTCACACATATTCACGTCTGAAAAACTCAAACTCATAAAAAAAAATTAGATCAACACATTCACTATTTTTTTTATAAAGTTTAAGCTCTGATTCTTATCCTGGAATTAAGAAAAGCAAATGAAGAGACACCTGCGTATAAACTGATATATTTAATTCTATTTTGTCTGCTTTATTAATGCTAACATATTAACACCTAGTCTCTTACCATCTCCTGTGGCGGCTTGATCCTGCACAAACACGTAACATCCTCCACACTGAGTCCTACAGATCCTACGACTACATAGTTGTGGATGGGATTGTATGCATGTATGTATGTATGTATGTATGTATATATGTATGTATGTATGTACGTTATGATGAGCAATGCAATATTTCAAAACAATCCTCCTGTATATATTTCAAGGATTTTGTGTATAATTTGTACAGTTTTCTGGCTACAAAATTTTCTTCAAGATTTTCCAGCATACAAGGTGATGCTTTGCCTTGCCTTGTCTTGCCTTGCCTTGCCTTGCCTTGCCTTGCCTTGCCTTGCCTTGCCTTGCCTTGCCTTGCCTTGCCTTGCCTTGCCTGTAGCTCAGTGTTATGGCAGAGTTATCAGGAGAGAAGACTGGCTCACTGCGTTGTGTTATGGTAGTGAGGTGGACGCCAGACATTAGGACAGTGATGTATTAAGTCCTGGTGATTGTGGGTTGAGTTTTTTGTTGTGCATCGGAGTGTTTCTATAAGTGATATTCTCTCTCTCTCTCTCTCTCTCTCTCTCTCTCTCTCTCTCTCTCTCTCTCTCTCTCTCTCTCTCTCTCTCTCTCTCTCTCTCTCTCTCTCTCTCTCTCTCTCTCTCTCTCTCTCTCTCTCTCTCTCTCTCTCTCTCTCTCTCTCTCTCTCTCTCTCTCTCTGTCGGAAATCAGAACTTTTCCCCAACACTTTTATAAGTTTGGCCCAAAAGATCTACGATGGTCCATCCTCTTGTTAGCCCAATAAATTTCTCAGGAGACTTTCCTTCCAACTTACCTTCGTGAGCCTCCTTCTCCTCCTCCTCCTCCTCCTCTACCACCTTCTCATCCTCCTCTTTCACCGCCATCTCTTCCTCCTCCTCCTCCTCCTCCTCGCCATTGCCCTGGTCTCTTCACTTCCATGTAAATGAGACTTCTAGAATTCCTAGTAAGTGTTGGCACAGCATATAAAATATTGAAGCCTAACAAACCATCTGTTATATATTTAGCATCATTCTGTGTAATCCTCCTCCTCCTCCTCCTCCTCCTCCTCCTCCTCCTCCTCCTCCTCCTCCTCCTCCTCCTCCTCCTCCTCCTCCTCCTCCTCTTTCTTCATCTTTCCTTGCGAGTGTTGTTGGTAGTAAGCCATGAAACTGAATCTAATTATCTATCCTCGTGTCAAATGTGCTTGTAATCCATTCTTTAGAGCTGGCAAAGATGGTGTTCGAGGATTAGGTCAAGGAGAGAGAGAGAGAGAGAGAGAGAGAGAGAGAGAGAGAGAGAGAGAGAGAGAGAGAGAGGGAGAGAGGGAGAGAGAGAAATAGAGATATAGTTCTAAGAAAAGGATTTATGTCATTGATAATAATTGAGTAGCTGTTTAACTTTTTTTTTTCTAGTGTGTTGCATAACCACCTTTTTTTTCTTTCCGTATTCTGATTTCCATAAATGCTTGGCAAGGTCACAGCGGGAGAAGGTGGGTGGTGGGAGGTGGGTGGTGGTGGTGGTGGTGGTGGTGGTGGTGGTGGTGGGTGGAAGCTTAGGGCCTGAAGGAGGAGGAGGAGGAATGTGGAAAATCGGTAAGGAGATGTGAAGCGGAGAGAGAAAGGAAAAGAAAACTGGCAGAGGGGATGAAGAGAGGACGTGATGGGGAAGGAAAGCGAGGAGGGAAGGAAATAAAAAATGAGAGAGAGAGAGAGAGAGAGAGAGAGAGGGAGAGAGAGAGAGAGTGAGAGAGTGAGAGAGAATGGAGAAAGGTAAGGAGAATCAGGTTTCAGGCAGATGTATCATGGAGTTTTGAGGGAATGTTCGGGGGAGTCTGCAAGGACAGACGGCTCTTCGCTCTTCTTAGATATTCAAGCAGGGCTGGTGAGTGTGGTGGAGGGGTAGACCTTGAGTGAGTGTGTGTGTGTGTGTGTGTGTGTGTGTGTGTGTGTGTGTGTGTGTGTGTGTGTATGTGTGTGTGTGTGTGTGTGTGTGTGTGTGTGTGTGTGTGTGTGTGTGTGTGTGTGTGTGTGTGTGTGTGTGTGTGTGTGTGTGTGTTGAGCTACAGCTGAGACATCTAGACGGGGCAATCAGCTGCAGACCATGAGCAGCTGTGTGAGGGAGGTGAGCAGCAGGGGTGGCAGCAGCAGGGCGGGGAGAGCGGGGCTAAGGCCAGAACCTGTAGGAGACGAAAGGGTCAGTCAATTCTTTCCCCGCGTCCCTACCTTCACCCGCCATCAACAAGTGACCCTTTATAGAATGTGCAATTACTGCCACTTCCGGCTCATCTCATCTAAAGCAGTTCATCTCATTATGAAAACTTTAGAAGCCTGTGAACTCCTCTTACGTTGGGTCCATTAGTTACCTGGAAGTCTGAACTCAAGCACCAACAACGTGAAAGTCTCAACTCACACTAAAAGCTTAACTCTACCTGAAGGAAGGACAGTATGCAAAGCTATGTCTCACCTGTGTTAAGTAGAAAGAGTGGCGCTGACCCTGAGTGCTCGTGTACCTCCACGTTGGCCTCGACTTGCGTGGCGAGGGAGAGAACCTCTGCGCGACACACCAGGCTGAGAGAGGGCACCAGTCTCATACCGATGGGCCGCTCCAGTACCGCTGTGGTGTCGTATACCCCAGGGTACCTCCCCTTCCGCGGCGGCAATGTTCGCACCCGCCCGGATTCCGCCTGGGTGAGCAGCATGTTAGGGTTGTTAGGTTCCCTGTGTTAGTACTGTGATGCGTCGTGATCAGGTGAAGATTAAGTAAAGGTTCCATACTTATTCAGTTCAACTTTATCTAGCTATTAATATATGTAGCTTATAAAGGCAGGCGGCGTTGTGTTAGCGAGTTCAGCTTATAATCGAGGGATCTGAGTTTGAATTTCTAACTAGATGAAGACCATTAGATCCTCATTTCACGCTGAAACTCATCTCATCGAGCACATGATTGATATAGGTCTAAGAGTTGTGACTTCGGTGAACAGCAAGGACGGAAGGCTAGCAATCCTGCCCTCCTGTAAATGTGGTAAATGTGTATGTCTACTTTAGCTACGACGGAAAAAGTTTATGCTATGCCAGAGGAATGTCAAAAAATGTCTTGAAGCCAGTCTTAGTTTTACAAATGCTTCTTCTCGACAACGTGCGTATATTGGTCTGTCTTCTTATTCCAGCCTAGCAACACCGACCTAAGGGTGTGCTTGTAACAGGTTCCTCGGAGATATTAAGGGAGACAGTGCAGGAGTACTAATGACTGGTATCGAGGAGAACACTCACTCAAGGAAGAGGCTGTTGAGGCAGACACTACGTGCTAACACTGGAGTAACGTTGTACAGTGGCCCTTGAAGATATTGTGTATAATGTTTGCCTCATAATATAAATCCTTACCAGGAGCCCCTCTATGGACTGTTAAGTGTTACTGCATTGCCATTTACGTTCTCCTCACAGTGCTGGGATGAAGGTTAGCTGTGTTCAAGATGATAGCCGCTGACACTGGACTCATAACACTGATTTAGCACGGTGTTAGGTGCTTAGGTGGTTACTTTATACAGTATATCATTACACCAGATTACTGCACTCATAACAGATGGAACATTTCTTAATTCTACTACTACTACTACCACTACAACTACTATTACTCTTCCCCTCCTCCACGCAGTTACCAAGTAGGTGGTGGGGGGAGGAGGGAGGGAGTCCGCTGCTTTACTCACTCACTCACTCGCTCATTACGTGTTGTTCAGACGTTCGAAGTACCAGGCAGCCGTCTTGTACCAACCTTTCAGCCTACCTCTGCCTTACTTCACGAGTCAGTAGCAATATGATTTGCAGTTTTGGCGTATCAATAATTATCAACTCTGGTTATATTTGGTGATTAAAACCATAATTATAATGAGACGAATGGCTTGGTAAGGAAAAGGTGATCGCTCTCTCGCATATCTGGTTCAGGGTAGCAAACATGATTGACAGTATTGCTATATAACTGATAAAACTAATAGTTATTAAAACGGCGTAAAGCAAGGAATTATTACATAACCTGTTGTACTACATGCATTCATAACAGCGTGGCGTTAAAAAAATATTAATAAAAGTTAGATTGCATTATTAATTTCAAGGAATAGCATAACCATCTGGCAAGACCAAGACCTTGCCTAGCTAGCCTTGAGGTCACGACAGAAGCCAGCGTGACATCGGCGAGGGTAGAGAAGCCGGTGTGTTTATACTTAAATTCATCTGAACACTGCAAGCCACAGTTACCTCATCTCATCTCGCCCATCCATCGCGCGTTCATGTATATTTTGTAGTGTTAATACCGTGTATTAAGAAGAGGATTACCGGTTGTTACCAATTAATCGTTACCAGTGCTGCTATGTAAGTGTTAATACGTATTTACAATGTTAGTTATCTATGCCTGTAAAAAGAGAGGTAGGAGATAGTTTGAAATATAAATGATAAATAATAATAATAAATAATAATAATAATAATAGTAATATCAAAAATAATAATAAGTGGATCCTTGACTCTGGAAGCTGAAATTGTTTTAACATTTCCAAGCTTTGTTAGATTAATCGCTTTGAACATGAACATTGCAATTTGAAAATGTTGGCGAATGACAAGACAATAATAACTGTGTGTGTTTATTTTAATATACTCTTACTCTTACTCTTCTACAATGAGAAATAATTGAGAAAAAGAGAAAACATGAATAACAGCGAATTAAGTCTCACTGATGACGGTGGAAGTTTGAATAAAAGAAAAATGCAAGGGGAGAATGCAAGTAGACAAGGAAGAAAAAAAGAAGATATTTAAAGTGGTGTTGAGTGTATGCTAAGAGAGACGAAACAAGGACAGTTATGTATACGAAGGAATTACAAATGAATATTATTTTTAATGCTATAAGTGAACCGGCCAAGGGCAATAAAAAACATAAACAAGTAATAAAAAAGGGAGGTTAAATTAATGTTGCAGGTGTCTTGATACTCCTCTCTTAAATAAGTTCAAGTCGTAGGAAGGTGGAGATATAGATTCAGGTAGAGAGAGAGTTCCATGCAGAGTTTACCAGTAGAAAGGAAGAGCTCACCGTGATTGTCTCCCTATTCATGGTGAAGACGAGGCGGGCGGGTGGGCGTGAGTCATGAGCAATGCAAGTCACGTTGAGAGTCTCGCCCACGCGGTAACTTGGTCTCAGCCCAGCCAGCGTCGGGGCGTCAGGCATTGCTACGAAGGAAGGGAAGGAAAGGTAAACAACTGTATTATTGATCACTAGTTACAGTCTGACCCTTTTGTTTGATTATGTAATGGTGTTTGTGTGGTGGAGGTATGGTTAAGTTATCTCCCTCTCTCTCTCTCTCTTTTCTTCCTCCTTCTTTTCCTCCATGTCCCTCCTCCTCCTCATCCTCCCTTCACTTACCTACCACAGTGAGGTTGCTGGAGGCGAACGAGGACTCAAAGTATGGACTCTCGCTCATCACCTCACACCGATACACGCCTTCAGAGTCCAGCCGCAACTCGCTCAGGGTCACCACCTGCTCGTCGGACTGGGAAAGCTGGTGGAGAGGACGACAGTGACTGGTAAGAACATTTGCTCTGAGTGTTCTTGGGTGAGGTGTTTTCAAATTTTTTTTTGCATTGTAGTGGTAGTAGCAGTAGTAGTGTCGTTGGTAGTAGTAGTGGTAGTGGTAGTGGTAGTAGTGGTAGTGGTAGTGGTAGTAGTAGTAGTAGTAGTAGTCATAGTAGTGATATAAATGTCAAGATTCTACTTCAATTTATTTATTTTAAACAGCCAAATAGGACGATACGTAGGGATTCTTTACACGTTTTTATTCCTCTTCTTTAAATATTTAGGTTTTCATAGTGGTTAGAGTAATTATATATTGTTGTTGGTGTTTTCGTCCTGTAAGAATTTTTTCTCTTCAAAGTTTTAATTTGAGATTTCTTGCAAGTAACAACAATATACTGTGAAAAAATGTCATATTTAAGAAGTATAGCTTTGTGAAGATGTGTGTGTGTATGTGTGTATGTGTATGTGTGTGTATGTGTGTGTGTGTGTGTGTGTGTGTGTGTGTGTGTGTGTGTGTGTGTGTGTGTGTGTGTGTGAGTGTGTGTGTGTGTGTAGATGTGTTAAAAAAAACCTGTAGACAAAATATGAGAGAATATTTATAAAACATTTACGAAAGTACTCAATCTATGGGTCTAAAAAGATATTCACATTTTTCATAAACAGACCCTTACTTCTTTTTTCGAGATTTGTAACGCTTGGTAAAAAGTTTTGGTACATTAATGGCGTGGGTGTGAGGGTGGGAGGCTGGGGTGTGGGTGATGGGTTGGTGTTGTGGTGCTGTGGTGTTGTGGTGTTGTGGTGTTGAGGTGTTGAGGTGGTCCGTGTTACCTTAATTAGTGTGATGGCATGAGAAGTGGCAGCAAACACGAGTCTCCTTTTGGTCCTGTTTAGTCGTGTATCCTTTCAACGCACTCATACACACACACCCACACCAACACACAGACACACACACACACACATACAGACACACAGACACACACACACCTTACCTCCACGCTGACACCTTTAATATGATGATCCACCTTGACTTGAGGCTTGTTCTTGGGTACATAACTGTAGAACTGCTCGTCATTTTTGTACCACCTCACGGAGTAAAATCCTCTCTCCCCCGCCGCCCAAAGACACTCCAGCTTAGCAGACCGACCCGCTACACCAGGTTGGGGCACCTTAACGTTGTGCACCTGGACGCCCGAAGCTCCTAGTTGGATGTAAGCTCGGCCTGAATAGCAGGTGTGGGAAGGAAGGCAAAAGGAAAGACGGAAACAATAGGAAAAGAGAGATTTTTTGAAAGGGAAGGAAAGGATGAGAATGGAGGAGAAGTGAGTAATGTTTGCAAGGTTAGATGGTTGTTAGAATGTAAGATAAGGAAAGATTGCTCGAGGGATTGCATAGGAGGAGGTAGATGAAGATAGATAGATCAAGTACATAGATTTGAAAGTTAAGGGAAATGATACAATACGATGTTGGTTGATAATATTAGTTAAGTAGATGGAGATAATTAAATACATTTACATTTATTTATAAGCAAAGAGAAAAAACACAAGACAATGGTGATAATGTTAAGTTAGAATTTAATTGCAATGGAATGAGGTGGAAGGTGATGATCGCATGAAGAAGTAAAGGAAGGACAATGAAAACGGAAATAGTACATGCAGAAATAATTAAACGAAGCATGCGAAAAAAAGCAAATAGATTAAGAGAAAGCAAAAGACAATGATGCATATAAACAGAGCAGAGATGAGAGAAAGAGAGAGAAAGAGAGAAAGAGAGAAAGAGAAAGAGAGAGAAAGAGAGAAAGAGAATTGATAAGCATTCTGCCATAACATTGAATCACATATTCAGTCACAGTT
>JAXIVD010005417.1:25000-29284 GCA_036785275.1 Cancer borealis
T
Organism: Cancer borealis; assembly: GCA_036785275.1. Taxonomy (NCBI): domain Eukaryota; kingdom Metazoa; phylum Arthropoda; class Malacostraca; order Decapoda; family Cancridae; genus Cancer; species Cancer borealis. The sequence continues at coordinate 25,002 of JAXIVD010005417.1, forward strand.
TGTTTTTGACTTATTAAATGAAAAGAGAAAATAACATAAACGAAGTAAAAGTAATCAAGAATAAAATAAGATAATTGAATAGTCTTTATAATAGAGTAAAATTGATCAGGAAATAAAAATAGAAAATAGGTTTAGAGTGAATAATGTTAATTTTCTATTTACTCATTTTTGTTCTTGTATTTGTATCTTACTGAACGAACAATAACATGAACGAAGTTATATTAATCAGGAATAACAATATGTAGTAAAATTGTTGTGCACTATGGCAACATTTTTCACTGTGGTTCGTCGTCTATTTTTCGATAATGAACGTAGCGTCAGGACGAGATTATATCGTCTTTAATGCGCGCGCGCGCACACACACACACACACACACACACACACACACACACACACACACACACACACACACACACACACACACACACACACACACACACACACACACACACACACACACACACACACACACACACACACACACACACACACACACACACACACACACACACACACACACACACACACACACACACACACACACACACACACACACACACACACACACACACACACACACGATTGTTTTAAGTCGAGTTGGATTTTCTTTATCTATATTTGAAACTATGAAACATAATAAGTAATGTAGGATAATGTTCTTCAAAGTGAAATATTTGTTGTTATTGTTGTTGTTGTTGTTGTCGTTGTTGTGATGGTAATGGTGGTGGAGGTGGTAGTGGTATATTCATTACTACATTATTGAAATTATTCGCTGAAATCAAACTACAACATACCCACTAACAAATACCATCACTGTTCCTGTACTATTACTAATATTATTACTACTACTATTACTACTACTACTATTACTATTACTACTACTACTACTATTAATAACTCAGTCAAGCCTATAATTATTTCCTCAAACCAATTAAGTATCCATTGAAATCACATAAATACACGTGCACACCTGTTCTATGAGTCGAGGTGAGGCAATGACGCTACAACATATCTAGTTTATATTGCACTCAACAGCCATGGGACGTAAACCAAGACTAGAATATTTCCTTCCGATACTGAAATATTAATTGTGTTTGACAAGCGTACTCACTGTGGAAGGGAGGCTGGCAACGGCCGTGAGATGTATAAGTCTGGTCACTGATATTAGTAACAGATTTTTTTCTTTATATATGATTGAATATGATGGAAAAATGTTTATAATATTCTACATACCTTCGCCCTCCACCTACCCTTCCCTCCCGTGGCCTCGCTGCACTAGTTTTTTTCGTCTTATTTTTCATTATTTTACTAATACAAAGATGAATCAACGTTTTCAGTCTATCATTCCTTTCACTAATTAACTATGAAACTCTGCCTCTCTGTGTGACATTTAGTTTGTTTGCTGTGGTATTAAGACGCTTGAGGAAAGGAATTGAAACTAGTTATTTTTTTCTTTTTTTGTTTTGTTTTTTAATCCGTTTTGCATTTAGTGTGTTTATTTTTTTCTAATTTGATATGTTTTGTAACCTTTTCTTTTCAGTATAAATAAAAACAGAGATGATACATAAAAAAAAAAACGGGGAGGGTTTTGTTACGAATGTTTTTTTTCATTTTTTTTTTTTTGCATAAATGTTGTGGATATTATCTCTGCCATTTTTTTTTTTGGTTACATTGACAGCTTCGTAATTTTTAAAGTAAACACAGGAATCAGTGAGGTATTCAGACTACTGTTTATTTTTTGTCATTGAACATCGAAACAAAATTTACTGAACTTAATTGGAATTATGATGAAGTACATCTTAATGGATTACTAACACACACACACACACACACACACACACACACACACACACACACACACACACACACACACACACACACACACACACACACACACACACACACACACACACACACACACACACACACACACGCACACGCACGCACACAATACCAATCAGTGCTTCATATCCAATTTCTTGCCGGAAGGAAGCTATTGGAAGTTTTAACTCAGTATTGATAATAATAATGATGATGATGATGATGTTAATGAAAAAAAATACACACACGTAGCTTTTACTTATGATATCTGGAATAATCTCCCTTCCGCTGCACTACTATTAATTTCCTTGAAAGTGAAAGTAATCGGTAACTTTTTAAACTGAGTTGCGTCTAGGCTCCCCGGCGGCTCAGTGGTAAGGTCTTTGGCTGACAAACTACCTAATAACTGTTCGAATCCCATTTTATCTTTGACCGTTTCAGTGTAAATATATCTCACAAGAAAATAAAAATGGTTTAATTATAGAATTGTCTCCCAGGAAATAAGTAGTAACGCATATTACATTTTTTTTTCAATTTACTTAATAGAGTTAGACGCGATTCCATTTGTAGGAATTGATATATATAACTTCCGGGAGTTGCAGACTTTGATGTGCTGTCAATGGAACAACTTCATACTCTCGTGGCTCTTAATTATCAAGGTGTGTGTGTGTGTGTGTGTGTGTGTGTGTGTGTGTGTGTGTGTGTGTGTGTGTGTGTGTGTGCGTGTGCGTGTGCGTGTGCGTGTGTGTGTGTGTGCACCTTCAGTAAAGCGAAATTTGTCTGATTCCTTCAACAACACTTTTCTGACTCTCACTCTGCTACTAACAATAAGTGAATAAATAAATAAATAAAAACTTTTCTGTCCTTTCTAAAGTAAAATTTTTTTGTGCATTGCCTCTATACTTACATAACTGGAACAAAGAAAGAGTGAAGTGAGGAAACTATATTACGTACGGACTCCTCATTCTCTCACTTCCTTCTGTCTCGCATTCAGTCTTACATTACCATATTTGTCTCTGTCTGTCTTTGTCCTTGTAGCGTGTTGTCCCTTGAACGTAGTCGCTGCAAGTCTCATTTTGTCACAACGTTACTTATATTTTACTTAAGGTTGTATAATTCTTTTCTTTTTTTTTCTTCCATATCTTTCCTGCTGCCAAACGAGCCTATAAACTTTCTCATTCCTTCGAACGTCATTCAAACTTTGCATTTTTTTGTGTTTACTGTTTTACGTTTCCTTCTTATACATTGTTGAAAGGTGAGACCATAACGATGTATTTGTATAATGACCTCAAATCATCATTATCAAATCACCAACAAAAATCATTAACTTGTTACGTTTCACTTATTATTCGCAAATCATTGGAATTCTTAAGGCTGAGAGGAGGAAGATTTTCACTTTACCTTATTCACTACGGAAATAATAATTAAATATCAAAATTTTTATACTTATTCTTCATACATTACTTACCTTCTGGAATTCCTATCGCTGAGAGTAGCAGGACACACACGCAGACACGATGTGGGAGGGAGGAGGGGGAGAGAGACGTGGAGGGTGCTAGCAGGGATGGGAAGGACTGAAGGAAGGCTGCTTTCTTCTGACCTCCTTTCATCATCTGTTCAGGAGGAAAAAAGGGCATGAACTTTCAACTCTAAGCAAATACATTGGATAAAGATAAAATGGATAAAGATAAGATAGTGTATGTATTCGTCGTGTATTTTCTTTCTGTCCCTTCCTTGCATTGCCTTCATACGTGTGTTGGTTCCTACGTGATGTGAGGTTGTAGTTGTAAACAGCGATTCAGTAGAAGGACAAGATGATGGTCCCTTGTTGTGGATGGTTTAAGTTGACCGGATCTGAATAAATGAATAAAATTTGAGAGAAAGCAAGAGAGAGAAAAAAAAGAGATCTGGAATGCGTAACAGCGTACAAATCCTTCCTTCAGACTTGCCTCCGTTCTCTATCATTTCATCTCTTGACTCTTGGAATATTTAATATGTTGCATAATTCTTACCCAATTACGTTACGGTTGTGGTATTTGATTTTTGTTTCTAATCTTCTATTTTATATTCGATTTTTCTTTGTGGAGAATTTCTTTAATATTTTTCTAAAGCTGTAATAATGCTTGAGTTTATGTTTTTTTTTCTGAACTTGTTTGTAAATAAGAAATTGACGGTTTAAAAAAAAAAAATTATTATTATTTTCCATTAAAGTCTTTTTCTATTTTCCTCTAGATATTGTTTTCTCGTCTTTTTTTATTGGTAAGGGAGGCAGGCAGGCCCAGGGATCAAAAAAAGTATATATAAAAACATCCCGCTTTATAACCTCTCAAAAAACATCAGTCCATAAGGATTAACCAATATCGTGATAGAGGCGTCTTGATATCCTTTCATAAAAAATATTCAAGTCGAAGGAAGGAAACAGAAAAAACAGACTTAGACATTAAGTTCCAGGGTTTACCAGT
>JAXIVD010005418.1:2500-7500 GCA_036785275.1 Cancer borealis
AGAACACCCATACAATCCCATACACCCCGCTACACTCCCCCTAGTTAGGTTACACTCGTCGCCTTATTATACAGACAGCCTCGTTAGGTTGAATAAGGTTGCTACTGTCTGTTCTTCCTTTGTACTCCTTAGTATTGCCTCGGGCTAATCCTGGCTTATCTTCAGTCCGTGTGAGTGTGTGTGTGTGTGTGTGTGTGTGTGTGTGTGTGTGTGTGTGTGTGTGTGTGTGTGTGTGTGTGTGTGTGTGTGTGTGTGTGAAACTAATTAAGCCACACCTGTAATTAGAGTAGGAATTAATGAATATAAAGTGGATGTAATTAAATGGATAGGAATTGGATGCTGATTAATGGACAGGTGTGTGTGTAGATAGGTAACTCAGCTGAGAGAGAGAGAGAGATAAAGAACAATAATAATGATAACGATAATAGGGTGAGACAGATAAATAAACAATAATAATAATAATAATAATAATAACAATAACAACACTACTGCAGATGTTGACAAGTTCGTTAATCCTATGCGCTTTCTCTTCATAAAAATTTCACTCATACGATTGGTTACGACCCTCCTTGTATATGATTGGTTCTGAGCGTCTTGCATACGTCACTGCAGCCGACCAATTATATCACACCTCTGCCCGTTACTCGCCCGTTCATTGGCTGTCTCCTCCCACGCCACATCAAGAGGAGGAGGAGGAGGAAAAGGAGAGAATATTTAAAAGGGAGAAAAAAATGTTTAAATGTATGAATAATTTTGGTTAGGAAAGGAGGATAAATTTTGTGTTCGTGTTTGTTTTGCATGATTTTAAGATACATTTATAATTGAATTGTTAGTGAGAGAGAGAGAGAGAGAGAGAGAGAGAGAGAGAGAGAGAGAGAGAGAGAGAGAGAGAGAGAGAGAGAGAGAGAGAGGATACAAATACATTAATAAAGGAATATAACATAATTTACATCCTGAGAAAGTTTAAGAAAGATATTATGTTAAATTACAACGAAGAGGAAGAGAAAGAGAGAGAGAGAAAAAAAAAGGTTCTGTCTAAGGGAAGATTGGAGAGAAGACTATAAATGGAGGAAAAACTTACCTCCAATTGGCTATAACAATGGAGAGAATGTTGAGGAAGAACTTTAATGAGTGAGGAAGTGAGAGAAGGAAGAGGAGGAGGGAAGAAAGAGGGGAAGGAGGAAGTGTCGAAGTGCGTATCTGTCAAGAGAGAGAGAGAGAGAGAGAGAGAGAGAGAGAGAGAGAGAGAGAGAGAGAGAGAGAGAGAGAGGAGGGGAGAAAGAGGCGCCATTCGTATTTTTGGTTCTGTATTGAGGGGAGAGTGTGAGGGGGGGATGGGCGTGGGTGGGGAGATGAGACAGTGAGAGGAGGGAAGAGGCTGTGGGCGGAAGGGGAGATGGAAAAGGGAGATAATAGGGTGGAGTGGGATGTTAAGTGAGAGGGTGGAGTGGGGTGGGAGTGGAGTGGAGTGGAGTAGGTGTAAGGAGTAGGTGTGTCATTAACTCTAAGACAGGTAAGGTGAAGGTAACAACGCTAATGATGCAGGTGTGAAGAACAAGGTATATGCACACTCTCTCTCTCTCTCTCTCTCTCTCTCTCTCTCTCTCTCTCTCTCTCTCTCTCTCTCTCTCTTACGGTACTCACTTTCTCTCCACCCTCACCTTGTTTCCTGGTCTTTCCTCCCTCCTACCCTCCCTTCCTTCCTCCCTCGTTTTCTTCGCCCTCTGGCCTCGCCGCGAGATAAAGAAAACGAGGTAAGGGAGTTTGGTTGTCTATCTCGGTCTCATCCTCCTCCTTCTGGTCTCGTCCTCCTCCTCCTCCTCCTCCTCCTCCTCCTCCTCCTCCTCCTCCTCCTCCTCCTCCTAGTCCTCCTAGTCCTCCTCCTCCTCCTCCTCTTCTGTGGGTTCCCAGGTGATGTAGTAATTAGCATCGGTAAGGTAGCGCCCACCTGGTCACCCCGTCGTTAGGGATTAGCCACAAGAAGAAGGGAGGGAGGAAGAGGAGAGGGCTAATAACCACTTTCTCTCTTCTTTCTTTCTCTCTTCTTGCTTTCTCTTTTTCTGTTTTTCTTTCTCTCTTTTCTCTCTTCTTTTATCTTCTTTTTTTCTGATTATTTTCTGTTTTTTCTTTCTCTTCTTTCTTTCTCACTTGTCTTTTCTTTCCTTCTCTCTTCTTTCTTTCTTTCTTTCTCTTCTTTCCTTCTCCTTTCTCTCTTCTTCTTTCTCTGGTCTCTCTCATTTCTTTTTTGTTTGTATTTATGCGTTGGATATTGAAGGGGTTTGGTTTTTACATGTTCAGGACCTCTCTTTGTTGCGTGAGTGTGTGTGGAATGTGGAGTGCGGGGGTGGGGGGGGGGCTGGGTGTGTGTGGTGGGGGGCGGAGGTGTGGTGGTGGGGTTGGGGGGGTTGAGGGAGGAGGATGAAAACACGACACAAAGTGATTGGTGATGGGAATTCTTCTACCTTTTATGTCCTTCTCTTCTCCGGGATATTAAGGCTTTTTCTTTTTCTTCTCTTTTATTTTATTTTATTTTACTTTATTTTTTTCTTCTTCTTTTCATTGTGTGTGTGAGGTATTCAGTAGCTGGTCCCCCTTTGTTTTGGGTCAAGGGAAGGTAAGGGTAGGTTAGGTTAGGGGTGGGATCCTAAGGGGCGTAGGATTTGAGGATGGAGGGAGTCCTTAAAGGAGGGAGTAGTATCCTTCAGAACTTTGGCTATGGAGTAGGAGTAGGAGGATGTGGTGGTGGTGTTAGGTTAGGTAGTGGTGGTGGTGGTTAGGTTAGGTTAGGTTGTGGTGATGGTAGTGTTAGGTTAGGTGATGGTAGTGGTGATGGTTGGGGTGGTGACAGTGGTGGTGGTGGTGGTGTAAGAGTACAGTTATATGCCCCTTTGTGATGCTCCTCCCCTTCCCCTTCCCCTTCCCCTTCCCCTTCCCCTTCCTCTTCCTTTCCCCGCCCCTCCCCGCCCCAGGCCACAGTACAGTACAGGGTCACCGTTCTGGCGACACCTGCCCCTCTTCCCCCCTCCTTCCCCTCACCTCCCGTCCCTCCCCTAATCCCCCTTTCCCCCCCTAACCCCGTAACCCAGTGTCCACCGCCCCTTTCCTCCCCTTCCCCTGTCAATAAACCCCTTTATTTCAAAGCTTCGTCCCCTTCCCTACCCTGTTTTTCTCCTCTTCTTCCCCCTTCCTTCCTCTCTTCTCCCCTTCAGTCTTCTTGGCCTTTCTCTATCTCCTTGTTCTCTTCGTGCCCCAATTGCTTCTTTCTCCCTCTCTCTGTCTCTTTTTTTTCTTCTCCCTCTTCATTACTCTTTCTTCCTCCCTCCTCTCATTCTCTCTCTCCCTCTCCTTCTCTCGCTGTATTCCCAGAGTCGATGATGCAACACCACGCAACATCACATTTGGCTCCGTTGATATAATAATAATAATAATAATAATAATAATAATAATAATAATAATAATGATAATAACGGATGACTAAACGAGGTCGCTTTCTACCTGTTTTCTCCCCTCCTTCCCCTCCCTCCCTCCCTCCCTTCCTCCCTCCCCCCCTCCCTTCTTCCTCTCACCGATCCATCTCTCCCTGCCTTCCCTTCCTATCCATTCCGCTATCCAGTACCTCTCTCCCTCCCCCTCCCCCCACCTGTCCCCTCTCTCTCTCCCCTCCACCCTCCACCCTCCACCCTGAGAGGTAATGAACCTAAACAGACTGAGGCTCATCGGAACTCAGGGACACCTCCAGGTAACACTATTAATTCCAATGTGACTGTCCCTACCTGCCTTCTCTCTCTCTCTCTCTCTCTCTCTCTCTCTCTCTCTCTCTCTCTCTCTCTCTGAACAGGTACAGACTCAGCCCTCTAGCGGTGAAAATAGTAACTTGTCTACCTTGTTTTTTTTTTATATTCTTGGATGTTAGAAGAAGGTAATGTTTGGTGACTCATTCGGTGGTGGTGATGGTGGTGGTGGTGGTGGTGGTGGTGGTGGTTTGGGAAAGAAAGTTATGAGTGTGTTTGTGGTTGTAAAAATATATTGAATTGTTTGTTTGTGTGTGTTTGAAAGTGTGTTTGAAAAAAAGTTTTGTTTGTTTGTTTGTGAGGTAAAAAGAAGTGTTTTGTTTGTTTGTGGGTTAAGAATAAAATATGTTTTGATTGTGTGTTTGTTTGGAAAGAAAAGTTTGATTGTTTACGTTGTTTGTAATAAAAAAAGGTTGAGTATGTGTTTTAATTAAAAATCGAATTGTTTGGGTTTGAAAAAGGTCCTGATTGTTTGTGTAAAAAAAAATGTTTGGTTGATTGTAGTGTGTGTGTGTGTGTGTGTGTGTGTGTGTGTGTGTGTGTGTGTGTGTGTGTGTGTGTGTGTGTGTGTTTAAGTGTGTGTGTGTTTAAAAAAAGTTTGAGTGTTCGTGGGTTTGAAAAGAAAGAAAAGAAAAGAAAAAAAAAAAAAAGGACCTGAGTGTATGTTTTGAATAACTCCAATTGTTTATGTTTGAAAAAGAAGTTTGATTATTTATACATCTAAAAAAAACTATACTTGAAGGCGGAAAAAAGGATGTAAGTCTATTATATCCCCTTACGTCATCCCTTTAGTCTATTAAGTGCATTTACTATATAGAAAAAAAAGTGTAACCTCCCCTTTCTCTCTACATTCCCATCATCTATTCAACCTAAGTGATGTGTTTATGTAACTCTCCCTATTTATACCTATTTGAACCTACACAACTCCTTCCCCTCCTCCTCCTCCTCCTCCTCCTCCTCCTCCTCCTCCTCCTCCTCCTCCTCCTCCTCCCCCTCCTCCTCCCCCAGCAGGTGTTGTCCAGCATTCAGTTCAAGTGGAATACATTTTTTCTCCACGCTACTTATCCATCATTCCCTTCCCAGACCAGTTGTAAGGCACCCATTAAAACCCTGCCCATTTTTTTTTCTCTTCCCCTTCGCGTCCCCTCCCAGGGTATTCTCTTCTCTTTCCCCTCTCCACCTCGCAGGGTATTCTCTCCCCCTCCTCTC
>JAXIVD010005418.1:12500-22500 GCA_036785275.1 Cancer borealis
TCACTGTCTCTTCTATCGTTCCTTCTCCCTCATCCTCTCTCTCCCTGTCCTTTAAATTCTCGTCTACCTCCATACACTCCTTCCATCCTCCCTCCCATTCTTCCTCAGCCTCCCTACCACTTTACCTTTTCCTTACATCCCTTACCTAGCCCTCCCATACTGCCTCATCCTTCCATTAACCTCTTAGACCTATTACTTACCTGGGTGTTGCTTATACCCGGCAATATCTTTGTTTACACCCACGGCCAGCGACCCTCATCTTTTATATCCACCGCGGCGCTACAGGGGCGTGTGATTGTAGCTTCATGGCTCACTAAGGGCTTCATAACCCTGCATAACCCTTGCCAAGAGACGCTCATAACCCTGCACATTAAAGTTCCTCACGTAGAAGGTTTTAAAAAAAGGAAAATAAAAAAAATAGCCTCGTCGCGGTTTCGTCTTGGATTCGCCTTCCCCTTGCGTTGCGTTTTTGTTTGTTGATGATATAGATGGATGCTGTGCGTGGGAAGAATGTGTTGCTGTGGTAATCGTAACTGTGTTTTGTTGGCTGGGTTCACCTTGGGAGGCTGTTATTATCATCATTATTGTTGTTATTGTTAGAGGTGACGGTAGTGGAGGCTGTAGTGGCGGAATGCACCTCCACCCTTCCACAATACCTCCACGTAAGGCTCCTCCCATCCCTCCCTCCACCCCCCTCACACGTCCTCTCTCTACCCGTCACTGTCTCCTTTCACGCTGGGGACGCAAGAATATGCATGACTCGGGCTGCCGCAGCGAATAAGGAGAGATGACCGGTATTTGATGACAGCTCAACGTTCTCCCGGTGGCGGGGTGCGGGAGGGTTCCTAAGGCCACCATCCACCTCTGTTTCTTCCTCGATTGGCAGCTTTTTCTCTTTCGCATTTTTTTGGGTGTACTTTTCCATTTTTTTTTTTCGTGGTTCATGTTTACATTCCTCTCATGTTTACTAATTTATGGATATTCAAAGAGTTGTTTGAAAAAATATTGGACTTTTATTTATTCTTTTCTTAGTTTTGTGTATTTTTGGAGAATGTAAAGACTTTTATTTTTTGTTTCCCCCTCTAGGTTGAAGTACGTAGTTGTTTGTTGAGGTCAGGGTGAGGCTATTGGTGTTAGTGATTAGTAGTTGTAGCTGTAAGTCAATATATGCTGTTTAAATAAGAGAGAAAAAACAAACAAATATGAAAAACAAAGGTGTGTGAGTGAAGTGAAATGTCCAGACGTTTGGTTAGCAGTGGTCGTAGCCTCAAGCCTAACTATATGATGTTTAAACAAGAAAAAAAAAACATGAAAATAAAGGCGTGTGTGTGTGTGTGTGTGTGCGTGTGTGTGTGTGTGTGTGTGTGTGTGTGTGTGTGTGTGTGTGTGTGTGTGTGTGTGTGTGTGAAGTGTCCTGACGTTGCTGGTGTGTGTTTCAGGAGCTGCTGGGTGAACATGGGGAACCTCCGGAGCCTTTGTCCTCCCTCGACCCTCTGGACACTATCTTCGTAAAGCACGTGCGGCCAGGATCCTCCGCTCACCTGGCCGGCCTCAGAACAGGTAAGTGCTGAGTGCCCCTCCTCCCCCCCCTTCCTCCCCCCTATAATACCCCCCTATAACCCCCCCCCGCCACCCTCACGGCACCTTTAATATTGGTGGTATCTTTAAATTGTATGATAGGTTGGTTTAAGGTTTGGTTTCGTAATTTTTCACTCATTATTTGTTCAGTGTATATATAAATTTTGAAAGATTTTTATTATGTGCCAATATTTTTATTATTATTATTATTATTATTGTTATTATTATTATTATTATTATTGGTTTTTTGTCACAATTTTTATAGCATTGTTTCCATAATCTAAGAAAATGTTTTGATGGTTCTGAATTTATTTCCTTAAGTTATGATTATTTTCCCATTAAGTCATGTTGTTACATAGATTTTTGAGCTTATTTATCGATCAGTTTTCTTGATTACTTGAGGAGGAATGAGAGAAAAAATGGGAAGAAATAGGATTAGTTTTAATTAAGAACTATACAAATATGAAAAATTAATGAAGTGTCATGGTTAGAAAGAAAGAAACAAACAAAACAAAACAAAAGTATGTGTTGAAAGTACATGACACAAAAATTTAAGAAAAAATCTGGCAGATACTTCAAGATATTAATTATTTTCTCCTTCATCTTATATTTCATTTGTAATTTTTCTTTGTATTTACATTGTGTTGTTTTGTTTCTCTTTGTATTTGTTCCTCTCTATTGCATACATGTTAATTTTTTCTTTATGTATTTTTCATCCTCGCCTGTCATATCTCTCTCTCTCTCTCTCTCTCTCTCTCTCTCTCTCTCTCTCTCTCTCTCTCTCTCTCTCTCTCTCTCTCTCTCTCTCTCTCTCTCTCTCTCTCTCTCTCTCTCTCTCTCTGTTACCTTAAGGATTATCAAATTTCCTTGGCCAAATAGAGAGAGAAAGAGAAAAAAAAAGAGAGAGAGAGAACATTGCACAAGGCTGATTATCATGATAGTTTGGTGTTCATTAAAATTTCATAATGTTAATGCTGTCAGAATCTCCTGACCGCTTCATTCTCTCGTTGCACTGAGCTAATTTTTCTGACATATTGCAAGTTTTCAAAAATACCGTCTCCTCTTTTATTTGCTGCATAAGTTATCATAAAGTTTTGGAAAGTGAGCGGTTGTCGAGATGCATTATTTAGTTGGTTTTTTTCATTAAGTTATACTCGGCATTGCTTTGTATGTCTTAGTATAGAGTTACATTATGTCGTGTTAGTTTTTTTTTATTTATTTATTTAAGACGTGTTTATGGAAAGTCTTCTTCTTAAGTAATCGTTGCAAAAATTTTAACTCGTTTCTCATGTATAGATAAAAAAAAAATAAAAGAGAAAGTTGTATATCCTTCTTAAGCAAAAACTGAAATGAAATGATTGAACAGCTACTTATGGTAATCTCTTTGTCTCTCTTTCTCTCTCTCTCCCTCTCTCTGCAAAATGTAAAAGAAAAACAAAAAAACAACCATTATATATATAGGAAAAGGCTGAAGAACACACTTAACACTAACCATTTTTACACATCAAGTTAGAGTGAAGAAAGTCTGGCACGTACACAAACAAACAAACCAATTCTTTACCAACACATTAAACTCACATTCTTATGCTTCATGTTAATGGTTGTTTCAGGTGACCGGGTCGTGAGTGTTAATGGTGAGAGTGTGGGTTCGCGCACCTACCAAGAGGTTGTCGCCACTATCTACCGCTCTCCTCCCATGCTGCAGCTGTTGGTGGTGGCCCGGGAACAAGACCTTCTGCAGCAGGTTAGGTGTTCCTCCTTCAGGCACTGTGGCTCTTGTTGTCCATCTTAGTTATGCATTAATTTTCATGGTAGAGGGAATTTGTACAAGCATCCTCCATTACAAGAAAATTGGTGGTTTGGAAAATTAGAGTTATTAATCATTTGATGTTAATTTGAGTACATAATTCACTCCTATTGTATTTGATTTGATAAGAATGCTTGTGGTGTGTAGGAGTGTAGCAGTTAATTTGATATTTGAGTTTTGTTTTATATTCATATTTTGTTAGATTTTATGAGACATTATTTCTAGGCCTTCATTTATATATTTTTTTTATACATATACTATTAAAAAGAAATGAAATTAAGTTAAACTCTACAACATGAACTGCAATACGACACACCACTCACCATCCTCTGTTTTCAGGTGTTTGGTGAGACGGCACACAATCCTGAGAGTAACTTGGATGTGAGGATGCCAAGCCCCAGCCACCTGCCAGCCCAGCATCTCATCCACCACCCTGCTGGAGCACTCGGTCAGCCGCCCCTCGCCGTGCCACCCTCACACTACCCACCAAGTCTTTCATCCGCCTGGTCATCACAGTCATCCCTCAACTCCCACCAGTCTGCCATGTCAACCGGAGCTCACCCGCCCTCCGTCATCATGGCTCATCCTCCCTTCCACCAGCGTCCCCACCAGTCCCCCAAGGTGCTGCAACCCCATGGAGCACACATCCCCATCCATCCCCACCAGCAGTCCACCCCCACAAAACCTGCCGCTGTACAGTACTGGCCCGGTCCAAGGAAACACTCGCTGTCGGCAGGAGGTGACAAGCAGGTGTTGGCATCTGGTAACAGGAAACAGTCCTTACCTGGCTCGGCCGACAGAAGGCAAGCTGTTCACACTATTCAAAATACTTTGTCCGCTGTGCCTCTTCATGTGCCTTCTACAGTAGGGAAACAGACTCCCGCGCCTTCAAGTACAAATGCTACAAGTACTCAGCCTAATGCTTCCCCTAATGAGCCATCCAATGTCTCTGTCTTTGGTGTCTACGAACCCATTTTGGATCGAGCGATGGGAAAAGGAAGCAAAGTGAGAGACAGTCGGAGGTTGGAGCGAGACCCGGACGGAAGGATATATGAAGTAGTGCAGACGAGAGTCATTGAAAGTAAGCTTAACAATACCAATGACAGTAAGCGAGGAGTCAACATGCACGCCAAACACAATAATGATGCCACTCCTAAGAGCCACCATGGAAGGAAGACCTCAGCGGCTGGGGAAGCTGATGCCAAGAGGGTCCGAGTACAGTCCCTCTCCCCTCCAAGGCTAAAGTCTGACCAGGTGCACATGAGGAGTGTCAGCGTACACACCCAGCCTGACCGTGTGGATGTGATCGCCTCCTTGGATAACAGTCACTATGGGAGCCAACAAAGCATCAGCAGCACAAAAAGTGAAACACTCAACCACACTTCCAAGAAACACAACTTATACGCCAGAAGGAGCCTGACGGAGCCGCTGCCTGGGTCAAGGGAAGGTGGTCACTCCAACGACAAATCAACTCAAGAAGTTATAAATAGAATTAAGAAGAATGTTGAACGTAAGGAAGAGTTCTTGAAGAGGCCCAACCAGCCCATTTGGCTCCCTGCCAGCAAGGCTCCGATCATTCACACCGACTACCACGTCAACCCACAGAAGTTTCCTCGACCTTTGTGGCCGCCTCCATCAGCTCAAACTCCTCCCTCCCCCAGCTCAATCACCAAGGCGCTCACCTGCCTCGTGGGGGGCAAAGAAGACAATCAAGCACACTCTGATGGATCTAACAAAAACTCAGGTAATTCTTCCAGTCCTAGCCTGTATGGATCTCCAATGTCGACGTGTGAAGGGCAGCTGGACTTTGATAAATGTAAAAAGTCAAATGAAGACTCTGAGAATGAAGCCCCAGCACAAAATGCCTCCCTAGTGCCTCGATCCTTAGTGGGTAACTCTGTGCCCAAGCCTTATGTAGGGAGCGCGGCAGAGACTAGTCAGGCCAACGCAAGGTACGGCAAAGGCTTCACCTCCACACTCACTCGAATTCAAGAAAATATTCCGATACCTGAACATGGGTCCACGTCCTCCCTTGTGAGCCGGTCAGGCAGCAAGCAGGGTGATGGCTCCCTGGTAGGCACTCCTACTGGCAGTGAAAGATCCCTGTCTTCTGGAATTCTTCGCCCTGTTCCTCTTGCTTGGGTCGGAGATAACGAACGTATTAAACAACTGCAGATTGTTTCAAAAAGAGCTAAACAGTTTGAGAACAGTCAGCTGGAGAAGGAAACCCCGGCCAAGTCAGCTTTCCACCGCTTTGAGTTGTCAAGGCTTTCCCAACGCACTAAGACTCCCAACGTGGCTCAGAGGAAGCAGGAGTTTGAGAAAAAAGACAGTGAACAATCATCTCTAGGTAAGGTTGTTGTACTCTTTTGGATCCACTTGCACACCTTGAGGCTTACTCACACCTGCTCATTAATGGTGTTTTGTATAATTCTATAATAAAATCTAATTGACATGAAATAAAAAAAATGTAAAAATGGAGTATAGGTTTGGTAAGTATTTATATTTGTGATCTTCAACATACTAATGTCTTTATGGTGTAGCTTGAACTTTCTTTTTCTACTGTAAAGCTTAAAGTTGTTATAACTTTCCTTGTATGATTTCATGTTAGCCATTAATTGTACAGTAACATAGTTTGTGGAGAGTGAATTACTATTGTGTTTGTAGGAATTTGTTGTTGATTTGCTGCTGTTTGTGCATTTGGTAGAATTTTACGTAACTTAGTTTAACAAGTTGATGTCATTGTTTGCATGGTGATTCCTTTGTTATTGTTTGTCTCACAGTTTGTTTGATGTCCTTCCTACAGTCCTTTGTTTTGTATTTTCTAACTGTAGGTTTTGACTTTGAGTTTGGAACCCATTACAATAACACACCAAGACAACGCAAGAGTGCTGAGCTCATGCACACTGTAGTGGTGTCCAAAGAGATGTCTCCCTCACCCCCCAAGGTGTTTAGATCACTCTCTGACGGAGGCACTGTCTTCCCCGTCAGCAGGCGACTCTATTCCTCGGGGTATGGTAAGTATTGGTATGCTTCTAGATGTGTTGACATACTGGAGTACTGTGTGTATCTTTATCTTTATGTACAGTTGTGTTGCTTCCTTTGATATCTCTGTGTTCATTAAAGTTGTAATATTTCCTGCCACATAAGTTAATGTACAGTGTTGAACTTTGAAGATTTCTTTTGCTTTTTTGCTTTGTAAATACTTGATGCAGCTTGTTTAGATATTCATGTTTCTTATTGATGTACTTTGTCAGTTAATTTCAATTAGTTTATCAACTCTTAGAATGGAGTACATATTTATGGCTTACTTGAATGTATTGTCCTTTGTGTGAGGCAGTAATTTGGTGTGTACAATGTAGTGCCAACATGTGCTTCATTCACTTTAGCTGCAGCTTTTTTATATGCACCTTTTGCTTCCCAGTTTCTTCATAAAACAATAATACTTGTTTTAATCTTGCAGACAAAAGCACTCCTCCTCCACCAGGGGAGGAAGAGGAGACCGTGCGGTTTTGTGCGAACCGCGTCATCCCCATCGGTGGTCCAAACATCCACTGTGAACCACCACCACACATGGCTGGGTACAGGCCTCAGAGTGACTCAGGTAGGACTGTCCCTTCATTGTATTCAGTCACACTCTCCACACACACTCCTTCAATGCTTCCACTTGCTCATGCATTTACCTTACCATATATGTATTATTACATTGATTTTGTAAATTGCTCAACAATGGGTTTATTTATACAGTATTTATCTACCTATCTACTTATTTATCTATCTACCTATCTATCAGGCTTTGATCCTCCTAAAAGAGGTAGCCGAGACAAGGCACACACACACATACACACCCATGCACACATACACATACGTACACTCCTCTCACTAAGCCATGGGTCCCTAGAGAATGCTTTATTTATTTGTTCTCTTTTTCTAATGGTTTGTATTGTTTGCCTCAGAAGTGCTTGAGAGAGAGAGATCCAACTCTGTGGGTTCTCAGGCGTCCATGACCAGCCTTTGGTCCACACAGTCCATGGACGAGGGAGGCAACGCTAGACAGAAGGGTGTTGTGCGTCAAAACTCCTACCTGAGCGCTGTCCACTCACCTCTCACATGTAAGTACAACACACTCCTCATTGTGACTGTACAGCACCTGCCTCACTCACTCACCAACGGTACCGCTTATGGTGATGCACAGAAAGATATTGTTTCTGGTTCAGCTTCTGATGCAAAATTAAAAATATTGTATAATTTTGAGTTAGATGTATTGGCCAAACAAGCAAACCTTAGTTTCATACCTATAATATTTACATTTTTAATTTCATCAGTAAGATATTTATTTACTCTTGTGTAAACTTAATTTTCCTTAAAAGCCAGATAAAATTCATATGATACATTTACGATTCATTGCAAATTCAGTGTTTTTTATTTTAAAACATCATGACAATTTAAGAAATATAAATGTTTGTAAAATTATATGTTGATGTAAGATTGTAAAAAAATGCCTCAAGCTAGGCTATGCTTCCCCCCCCCCCCCCAACCATCAGTAAAGCTGATTAGATATCTTTGACTGAGGCTGCACGGCTCTGCTTGTTCTCCCTCCCCTGCTGTATGAGGCGCAGGAGGCCAGCAGGTGCCGCTCCCCCCCATTCACCTGCTGTGCTGCTTCCTGCTGCCCTGCGCCTCAAGACGGGCTTTGCACTCGCTTGTTTGCTGTTATGGCTTCACTGTGTCCTGGAGGTGACAGTTGAATGCAATGTGAATATGATGACCTGCTTCAACCATTGTCAATGTTACCTTTCAATGCCCATCCGTGGAGTGTTGGATTAGGGAGGAAGGAGCGGCAAGTCACAAATTACAGATGAAAGTTAAACGTGCAGTAAATACAACTTCCGGGATGCTGCTGCTGACCAAACTGTAATGCAAACACACGACTCAGCATCCGAACGGCGGAGTGAGTGAACAAACTATTATATGTAACCGAGTATTATGTTGAATGGCACGCGAGGAAAACAAGAACAAATGCAGGAATATATTTCAACGCAAACTTACGGAATTAAATCCATAACTAACGAATCTAATGAAACCACATAAGATGAATAATTCTACGTTGCTTTTATATAATAGTAAAGTTTGCACTATCTCTGAAGTAAGAGTTGCAAGTATTATAGTGTCGCTGGAATACCTTGTAGTGATAGTCAGCTTGAGGGGATCAGTGTGTTGGTAATGCAGGTCCGCTTCTAGTCTGGGTTTATCACTCCCTTAGGAACATTATTACCATTCACTCCCTTAGGCTCATCAACCACTCCTTTACCACCCCTGTACACTCCACCCATTCACTCCGCAACCCCAACACACACCCACACAACCACCTACAACCTACATGTACACCCAATCTCCCCCAACACCTTCCCTACCCTCATCATCCCATTGACACCCCAACCCCAACACCTGTATCTTAGTGCTACCACCACCACCCTCATCACCACCACCACACCACCATCCCCACCTCCACCATCCCCACCTCCACCATCCCCACCTCCACCATCCCCACCACCACCACTTCCACCATCACCACAACACCACTCTCCACCATTGCAAACCTGTCCCACAACATTCACACACACGCCCCCCCACAGCCCCCTAACACCCCCATACCCCCACAACCCGTACTTCTATCTGCCGCTTTCACACCTCAACACTCAATGACACCCCCTCCCCCTCCTATCCACTTCCTCCCCCACCATACTCCACTCACCCCTCCCCCACCACACCATATCCACCCATCCCTTACCCTACCCCCACCACACACGCACAAACACCTTCACTTCTGTTTCATCCACACATCACCACTCCACCTCACTCCACCCACCTCACTCCACCTAGAGCAAAGGGAAACTTAGATCCACAGTGCAGGTCTAGCCTCAAGGGGAAACACCAGGCGCGGTTCCCCACTTTCCCGCGTGACTAGGTGCTCCCCTGACCCCTGCCAACCCTTCCAGCCCCTGCCAGCCTTGCCCTCTGGCGCTTGGCAATTATTAAGTGAACGACAGGAAACTGGAGAGAACGGGCGGAGAGGAGGGAGGGGGAGTAGCGGATTGGGGGGAGGTAAGAAGGTAACAATGATGGAGAGATGGAGGATGAGGGGGTGGGAAATATGTGCGAAGGGCGGAAGGGGTGTAGAGGAAGGAAAGGAAAGGGGATGGAAGGGAGGGAGGAGTAATGGAATGAGGTTAAGAAAGATGTGTGAGAAAGAAGGAAGAAAGAAAGGAAGGGGAAGAAAGTATGCATGAACTGGAAGGAAAGAAGGAGAGGAGGCATCAATGAGGAAAGAAAAAGGAGGAGAAAAAGAGGGGAAAAAAATCATAAAACGGAGAGAAGGAGATGTAAATATTTGAAGGAAAACTTATGGAAACAAATCAGGAAGGAGAGAAAGGACAGAAAAGAGAGAAAAAGAGGAAGGGACGGGTTGGGGAAAGTACATGTAGGCGTATTGAGAAGGAATATTAGTGAGGAAGAGGAGGAGAAAAGGAGGGAGGGAAGGAGACAGTTACGCACGATTTCCGGCCACAAATGAGAAATGAAGCGTGTTTTTACCTGCCGAAGGTAATGAGAGGG
>JAXIVD010005418.1:27500-29274 GCA_036785275.1 Cancer borealis
GCCCCATATCCTCCTCCTCCTCCTCCTCCTCCTCCTCCTCTCCTCCTCCTCCTCCTCCTCCTCCTCCTCCTCCTCCTCCTCCTCCTACTCCATTGTTTGTCACTATGAAGGCTGTGTTAGTGAGGTTTTCGTAGTCCTGCCTCACCTCACTGCCGCCTTGCCTTGCCTTGCCTTGCCTCGCCTTGCCTCGCCTCGCCTCGCCTTGCTTTGCCTTTCCCTCCCGTGGGCGAATCGGCATAATTTCCTTGTTATCATTACATGGAGGACAGACAGTTGTGTTTGTGCTTGTTTAGGTCTTTGTATATTACTTGGTTTCTCCCATCGGCCTCTCGGGGATGGGGACGAGAACAAGGCTGGAAGGGAAACTAAGATGGAAGGGAGGATGTGTTAGCTGGACAAGTTATACATCGTTTTTTTATTTTCCTATCTCCTCTCCTCCTCCTTCTTCTACTGCATGAATAAAACCGCATTAGGAGACACAGGGAAAGGCTTGTCAGTAGATCACCTCCCAATTAGTAAACAAGACGATGGGACGATAGTTTGCAGCCATATTTGTGCGGTGGACATGAGGAAGAGGGAGGTCACTTGCCTTAGATGGTAACACTGTCTACTTGCCCACACGCTGAATGCCTCTTTGGTCAAGTTGCTTCGTCGGGCCTTCCTGCCGTCACCACCAGTTAGCCAGCCAGTCCTACGCCCCCACGAGGACATAGTGTAATAGTGTGTGTGTGTGTGAAGTGATGATGATGGATGTGTAGAGGCGCGGGCCCAGGCGTAGGGATTGTTAGGCTCTGTAATGCCGAGTCTTCATTTGTTTAGCTCACTGCCTCACTGATTCCTGTCACTCCTTGGACTTACACACACACAGATACGCAGACACTCACACAAACATTCACTTACTCACTCACTCACTCACTCACTCACTCACTCACTCACTCACTCACTCACTCACTTAATCATTCACTTAATCACTCACTCATTCACTCACTTAATCATTCACTCACTCATTGCTCACTCACTCACTCAATCACTCACACACAGGAAGGCAGTATGTGTGTGTGTGTGTGTGTGTGTGTGTGTGTGTGTGTGTGTATGTGTGTGTGTGTGTGTGTGTGTGTGTGTGTGTGTGTGTGTGTGTGTGTGTGTGTGTGTGTGTGTGTGTGTGTGTCATGTTCCGCCGTGAAGGGGACGCCTAAAGGGTGCCTAGGCGAGGGTCGTGAAGCTGAAATCACGGGGCGAGTCCGTGTTGGAGGGCGAGGGGACAGGGGGGTTGAGGGGGGTGAGGGGTGCCACGTGTGTGTGCATCGTCGCCAGGGTCTGCACACTCACGCCTTGGCAGAGGACGACACACACCTTCCTGCCTCCTCGTGTTATCATATCGGGGCGTGACGACACTTCCTCGGGGCGCTCCGATCACTGCCACGTCCCTCATACCCAGAGGCGGTGTGGTGCCCCCCTGGTGACGCCTCGTGGCAGTACTTGGTGACGCTGACGGCTGGCGGCGGCAAGATTAGGTTACGTTACGTAGTGGTGTTCCGGATAGTGAGCAGCAGTCCTGGTCCCTGGCATCTACCCTGCCTCCCTACCCCCGTCCCCCTCGCCTTCAGCCCTAAACAAACCGGCCTGCCCTGCTTTGTGCCCGCTCTGCCCTACTGTTTTGTGATCTGTATGTGAGTGTTGTAGCGGCGGTGCGTGTGTCAAGGGTGGATGTCGGGGTCGGTGCGGTGATAAAAGAGTAGTGCGTCACCCGCGCGGGCCGAGCCACGACATGTGG